>PVJN01000514.1:0-198430 GCA_004026805.1 Lasiurus borealis
GGGTTCTCTAGCCTGGCCAGGCATCAGGAGATTTACTTAAACATCAGATGCAGTGGGTTTGGAGTGTGACTCAGAAATCTGAATTTCTCAAAGGTCCAAAAGGTGATTCTGTTCATCGTTAGGGGTTGGAAACCACTGTTGTAGTAAATGAATTTGCTAATTAAGTTCTGTCCTGCTAAAGAGATAAGCCCGTGTGTAGTTTCCAGTATCTGTCAGAGAAAACACATGACATTTATCACAAACCCTACATGATTTGACAAGTGTGTCATGGACCAGAGAAAAAGCTTAAATAATTTCCCTGGGGTTATAAGTATGCAGACAGCAAAGCTATAGCCAGAGTTCACAGTCTCTGAATTTCTAGCCAGTTTTATGAGTTGAGATTGCTGTCATCCTTCATCCCATCTCTGATACAGTCAAGTGAAGTTAGGGTGAAGAAAAACAAAGAACCTCTTGGATGTGCATGTTTTAAGACTTTAAGACTTCCTTGTTCAGTTTCATGATACAAGTTCAGAATCCTGAGCATGATGGTGCTTTTGAAATTTTGAGTCATATTGCAAATAATGGAACTGTGAATTAAAAACAATTACAAAACACAGAGGTCTAAAATCTGAAGTTTGATGATAAAGCAGGAAAGACAATAGAGAAGTACACAACTTAAGTCTCCTGACTGGATACAATTGCTAGCCCTCCACGCAGATAGTTAAGTCCAGAAAGATGAAGTAAAGAAGTTCATAAGTTAAGTGAAGCAAATTCAATTTCATTAAAAAAAATATACCATATTCTATCTACTGCTAATATGAATAGCCAATGCACTGAACTCTTGGCTGTTTGCTATACATATACATATACATTTTCATGTGTTGTATGTATACAAACACAGACTCTGTATTGAACTGTGTTGGTAAGATTAGAGCAAAACGCTGGGGCTGAGGGCCACAGCGCATAAGCTCTCCCCCTCAGAGTATACAGCTTTCACACCTGGGGCCCAGAGGAGAGCTCAGCCTCAGGGTATGGCAATGACAACCAAGGGTTTTCCTTTGTACCTAACATCCAATCCACATTTCTGCTTATTCTTCATAACACTTGTCTGCTTCAGCTCTTACGCGCCTTCCTCTCCCGTGTCCTGTGCCAGCCAAGCTTAGCAGGACCTGGCAGCTCTGGTGAGCACCAGGATAAGAAAAAGGCGCTGGCAGTTCAGGGGCTACTGCTGACTTCACACCAGCTTCTCGCACCTTCCCTGGACAGCCTCACAGGAAGCGTCATCAGAGGGAACTGGAGCAGAGGGAGGGGGTGCAGGCCAGGAAAGGTGCAGTCAGTGGCAGGAGGTGACCCCTAAACATATTTACTGGGCATTTTTGAAAGAGGGGTTGGAAGACCCATAACTGCAGGAAAGGACAGAAACAGCGCCTTTTTCTTATCCCGGTGCTCACCAGAACTGCCAGGTCCTGCTGAGCTTGGCTGGCACAGGACACGGGAGAGGAAGGCGCGGAAGAGCTAAAGCAGACAAGTGTTTGAAGAATAAGCAGAAATGTGGATTGGATGCTAGGTACAAAGGAGACTATCAAAGCAAGGAGAATTGCAGAACCCAGTGGTTCTCAGAGTGGTCCCCGACCAGCAGAAGCCTCGCCTGGGAACCTGTTAGCAATGCAGATGATTGGGCCCTCCCCCAATCTACTGAATGAGAAACACTGCAGTGGGGCCAGCAGCCTCAGCATGCCCTCCAGGTGCTCTGGTGCGATTCACTGGCTCACTGAAGGGAGGCTCTTAGTCCCAAATACCCACCTGTGCTTTGACCCGCCAGAATCACCTGGACACTTTAAAAGGCAGATTCCTGAACCACACCGTTGAGCACCTATGGTTACAACTGAGCAGTTTAGGGGTTTTTTTATTATTATTATTGCTAGGTGATTCTGTTATGCATTAAAGTTTAATAATGATCATCTTTCTTCCTCAGACAACAAGGCCAAAATGAATGGAAAGAGGTGGCTTCCTTGTGGAAAGGCTCCTTTAACAAGTGGCGGAGAGAGCGTACACCCACCTAAGAAAGTGGATTTCAGAGTCAGGCTGACTTGGGCTGAATCCCCAGCATTATTGTGAATTTAAGCGTCCTTATCTATAAAATGAAAATAGAGAGTCCTACCTTCAGGCACTGTTATAAAGACTGAGGTAATGTGTATAAAGTGCTTAGCACTGTGCGTGGCATGCTGTTATTATAGTAACATAATAGCCTTCTGAAATGAGACCGGATGTTAGGGTGGGGTCAAACTAGGAAAAACATCGAAAGCTAGATCGTTCCGGTTATATGGAGGTTGTATTAGTCAGGGTACTCCACAGAAAGAGAACCAATAAGATATATCTTTAAGTAAATAAGAAATATGTATAATTATAAGGAATTAGCTCACCTGATTATGGAGGCTGAGAAGTCCCAAGATCTGAGGTTGACTAGCTAGAGACCCAAGAGAGCTGACGGTTTAAACTCCAGTCTCAGGACAGCGCAGCTCACACAGCCAGGCAGGCAGTTTCCTCTTACTCACCTTTCTATTCTACCACGTCTTCGATTGACCACATGAGGCCCTCCCACATTGGGGAGAACGCTCTGCTTCCCTCAGCTGACCAACTTAAAGGTTAGCCTCAACCGGAACATCCTCACACACTCCTAGGATAATGTTTGGCCATATCCCTGGGCACCCCATACCCCACGAAGTCCACACATAGAATTAACCCTCACAGAGATCTCTGATCTGAGCCACTGGATATTTTGGGCTGATGAATGATAAATAGAAACCTGTGTCAAGAAAGATGTTGAGTTAGATAAAAACAAAATAAAAAACTCAAACATTAGCTAGAATGCAAGTATGCTTTACTTATATATTCATTTAAAACACACTACTAATTATAAATATCATGCATTTCTGTGAGTAGAGGTAGGAATGCAATAGAGTATTTGACGAGAATTCTGTTGGGCCTTAATCATAATAGGGGCAAAGGACAATTCGTGCATTTTGTTCTGTGGGCGGCTCCATTAGAAAGAGGCCCATCCATCAGCAGGAGGAGTGCAGGAAGTCAGCAGAAGCGTCTTGGCTGAGAGATCCGAAGGCTTGACAGTGTATAATAGATGTAAGAATCGTCAAGAGGAGCGGGCAGACATTAAAATGCATCTCATAAAGGAAATATTTTTAAAGGAACAGATGTCACCCCTGAAGATAAATGAAGATTGTGTACTTTTATGGAAAGAGGTTTATAGAAACATTTGTCTTCATTCTTTATCTGGACCTTGTGAAATACATTTCATTATCATTTAGTACTAAAGAAATAGTCTTGGTGCCTTAATGTGCAGGAAATACATTCAGTCAAAATGATACTTAGCTTTGTGGGGATGATAGAGAATTTAGGAATTCTCTTCACCCACAAATATATAAATTTGTAAAAAAAAAAATCTAAATTTGTAAATGTGAGAATTGGATTTTTCTATAAATATTAAAAATAAAGCACTAGAAAAGATAACTAGATTTCATCAACAGCTTATTTGATGCCTGGGGAAATTCAGTCCACAGGCAGTGACCTGGAGGGGCCACAGTCGCTAGTTAGAAGAAACCGTGGGTCTTGGATGCTCCTGCCTTTTCTCCTCCCACAGTATCTTCAACAAGACACTTGGAATCTAGCAAGTACATTCATGTGACAGATGTAATCTAGATGTGTTCACACGTTTTCTCATGTAGTCATTGAAATAGGTGTGGTTAGGATTTTGGATCGTCTTTTATAAATGAGCAAAACTGAATGATTTGTTCATGGGCACGCATAGCTAGAAAGACATTCAGTCAAATTCCGTCAGTTCTCTTGACTCTAGATATGTCTTCTGATTCCTTCCAAGAGTGAAGAAAATTATTAAGTTGAAGTTGGGGACATGTCCCACCTGCGAGTTAAGTCAACGAGGACCCTAGAGGGGGAGTGGGGATGAAAGTAACAAGAGACACAAGGAATGGAGACAAGATGAAGTTCTGATCAAGTCTCGTTTATTCAACAGTTCAGGGTATTTATAGGGAGAAGGAGGAATGAGGCCTAGCCCTTAAGGTGAAACACCTGGCCTAGCCCTTAAAGCGAAACACCCGACTTACGGGAAAGAGATAGGGTTTGGGGTAATAGAAACTTAGCCCAAGGTTAGTGCTAACGTGGCTGGAGTTTACTACAAAATGGCTGTCAAGCACAACAAGTTTCCCACAGGTCCCCCTTTTCTTTAAACTTTTGAAAGGCCGAATATCCTTGAGGGGACTGTGCCTGTCTTAGGTCAGGAACTACCATACGGTACCAACCCAGCTTACCCGTCATTGGAAAGCCAGGCAGCATAACACCCAGTTCCTGGCTTAGGTGGCGGTCGGTATCACGTATAAGTTCCAGTTGCCCGTCTCTGGCCAACCAGCCCAGCGCACCAAGGTGGAAAGTTCGCTATTAGAGTAATTCCTCAATTACTCTATTGAATGTTGTTGTATTTCTCCTTTTCAAGGAGTTTGCAACTTTCCCTTTCGACCATCTCAAGTTTATGATAAGGGACCTGTATAGATTGCATCTTAATGGCATCCACTTGTTGCTTGATAAAAGCCATCAACTTATTAAAAAGAAAAGGTCCTAGTGATAGGATTATTAGTAAATCAAGCAGAGGTCCCAGTAAGGGAAAGAGGTAGGGTAATATTCCATTTAGCCCGCTCCACAAGGGGTTGTCGAATAGTTCTCTTCTTTTTATTAGGTCTTCTTGTAGCTTCTTTATCTTATCACGAACAATGCCCGATTTGCATAAAAGCAGCAGCGTTCCTGTAGAACCAAACAGATCCCTCCCTATTCTGCTGTCAAAAAATCTAATCCTCTTCTATTCTGGAGGACTACCTCCGCTAAGGAGTCTATCTGATCTTGAATATCATTAATAGTACTGGATAAGGCCTGAACATCATCAACTAGCTGATTAGAGAGTTGAGTATATGAATGAACAGCAACTCCTCATCCTGCTGTTCCTGTATCGAAAGCTCCAGAAACCCCTAATACTACTAATAGGAGAATATTCTCAGGGCGAGTTGCCGTCCCTGAAGTTATCTAAATGATTATCCTCAACTTTTTGAGTTTGACTGATCTGTTTAACTAAGCGTTCTGGTAGCCACCTTGCAGATTTCATTTCTTTAGAGTAAATGCATACTGATCCTCGGCCCCAGATAAGAACTGGATCTGGGCCATGCCAGGAGTTAGTCAAAGGATCCTTCCATAGTACTGAATCAAATTGTCTCTGAGTTTCTGTATGCCAAAAGCGAGCGGCTGCTGATTGTCCATTTGCATCCAAATTTAAAAAATGGAGAATAAATAAAGAATGAGATAATATGTTTTTGGGTAACCCCTTGTGGGGTACCATTCCCCCTTTTTTATTTTATCTATTGTGAGTTTTAAAGAGAGATGTGCCCTTTCAATGATTCCTTGACCTTGGGGATTATAATTCTGTTAATTGGGCGGAGGAGCTGTTTGTGGTAAATTGTACCACCTTGTCCTGGTAAGTATAAGCAGCTACACCTGTAGAAGAGCCATCAGTAAACACCAATAGGGCATTATTTAAGAGGGTAAATGTGGTGATTTTAGGGAATACTAATTCATGTTTATTAGCAAAATCAATAAGTTTGTCTGGTAGATAATGATTATCTAGGATGCCAGTATATAAGAAGCTAAAGCAATAGGCCAGAATTCAGTAGTCTGCATGAGCCAATTAACTTGTTCTTTGGTATAAGGCTGTATGATAAAATCTGGTTCTTTACCAAAATATCTTTTCCCTTGTTCCCTGCCTAGGGTTATAAAATCAGACACTGCTTGATAATATGACCCAATGACCTTTTTAGGTGTAGCAGGCAGATGAGCCCACATGACGGGGGCTGTTTGCCAAAAAATAGCAGTTGGTGAAAGGCTGTTTTACAAATGATGAATTTCAAAGGTTTATCATAGTCTATGAATGTAACAGTTTGTGACCGAATGGCTTGTTCTACTATACATATGGCTTGCCTTCCTTCTGGTGTCAGCTCACAGGGAGATGTAGGATTAGCATCCCCGTGTAGAATATCATAGAGAGGTTTTAAATCACTTTTACTAAGCTTTAGATAGGACATGAGCCAGTTGATATCTCCGAGGAGTTTTTGAAAATAGTTTAAAGTTTTGAGCTTGTCTAATCTTAATTCTAACTTCTGAGAGGAGACCTGAGGTCCTTTCATTTGCAAGCCAAGATATGTATACGGATCTGCTAAATTGGACTTTATCAGTGGCGATCTCTAATCCTTTATCTTGTAAAGCATTTTTTAACTCGTTATAACATCTCAAGACCTCACCACCATCCTTCAGATAACCATGTTGTTTTTTCTGCATGAGTCACAGGAGTGTCAATGGCCCCTATGGAAAATGGTCTAATCCTGCTCTGTTTGATCTAGGATTGGCTTCTATGGGTTTTAATATTCCTGTGTTGTTTTTCCCTAACCCTTGACCTGGTAGATATCCATTTTTTAACATTTGAGTAGTAATGATGTTGTTTGGGCTACACATGATTAGTTCAAGCTGAGACAATAAGTACCTACCCCAAAGGTTGATTGGTAGTCCAGCTTTAACATAGGGTTGTATGGTGCCTTGGTTACCTTCCTGATCTTTCCAGATCAAAAGCTTTGAACTCCTTTCAGGATTTTGACTTTGGCCTGTTCCTTTTAAATGAGTCATAGTAGTTTCTAGAGGCAGGTCGTGGGCCATTCTTCCTTTTTGATAATAGTAACATCTGCACCTGTATCTACTAGGCCTGAAAATTCTTTACCATCTAGCCGTAAAGACATAAGAGGTTTTTGTGTTGATACTATCTCTGCTCAATAAACATCTGATGACCCAAAACCTTTATTACCTCTTTGTTTATTAACTGTCTTATTAGAGGTGGGGATTAGGGGTAGGAGTAGTAATTGAGCAAATCTCTGTCCTGTTACAATAGTATTAGTATTTTTTGGAGAAGATACCATAACCTTAATTTCAGCCCAGTAATCATTATCTATAATCCCAGGAAAGACTTGTAATCCATTAAGTGTAGAACTGTTACGTCCTGCTATGAGGCCGAAAGTATCTTTTGGTAAACATTAGCGTTTTCAAAGGCCAATTGTTTGACAAAATGAATTCTGATTTCCATAGAAGATAATCTCCTCCCGTTAGTGTTGCTCTCGCTAGAGTTTGCCAATCCCCAGGCGTAAGCCAATTTTCAGCTACTGATTCTACAATTGCTGTAGTATAAGGAGCTGTGGCTCCATATTGGGCTACCACCATTTTTAACTCTTATTAATTTAAAATCGAAACCATTGTGATGACGCCAAGCCTGTCCTTGTGTGTCTACGGTCTCTGTAACCGGGAATGTATCTGTTTCATCTAACTCTGGAATTGGTTCTGACCGGGAAGAAAATTTTGGAGCTGCTCCTCTTATAGGTGGTCTCTGATTACGAGAAGTTTCTGGCTTGGTTTTACTTTTAGACTTGCCTATTTTTAGACCCTATAATTAATGCTATAAGCTCCTGGTGCTCTTTCTAATTTTATTTGTTCTTTTAGGAATTTAATCTTATCTCTTAGCTCCTTTCTGGGGTCAAGAACCGGGCATGCTAGGGAAGGAGCGCTGGGGACGGGACTATATGGCGGAGGACGCTGAGCGACAGGCGGCCAGTCTGGATTATGATATCTGGCTGCCTGTTCTTCTAAATCCTCCCAATCTGTATCACTAAGATCCTCCTTAACTTCAAGAAATTCTGATAGGGTTGGGCATTTCTTTGTCTTAGGTTTAGCTCCCTCTAAATTATAGAGTTTTACTTTTGCTTCTAAAGGTGTTCTTTTTTCAGGTATCTTTGATTTTTTTCTTTACAGTTTCTAAAGTCCTCTCTCTTGATGTATTATGTGAACCTCTGGATGGCTCTCTATTTTAAAGTTTTTTCTTTTCAGTTCCTTGGGTCGCCCCTCTTTCTTCCTCAACATCACTATGGAAAGACATGAGGTTCTCACTTTCTTTCTCAATCCTTTTTTTTTCTTTTTGATCTAATTTCTGCTGTTCTTTTAAATCCTCTTTCTCTTTATCTATTTGAAGGATTTTTTCTCCCTTTTCAATTACATTAGCAACTATAGGATCCTGATGCCTCTGTGATATGACCTCATCGATTATATTCCAGTATGAAAAGGCAGTTATAGGAACCTTTTCAGGCCCAAATCTTTCATAAAAATCCCTAAGGGCATCTCCAACCCTTTTCCATCTCCTACTATCAATAGTTCCTTCAATAGGGAACCAAGGACAAGTATCTTGAATATAATAAAAAAAATCACATAACTTTTTAATTTTAACCTTTACTCCTCATGCCTTTAAAGCTTTTCTAAGTCCATTGACTCATTTCTTGTCCCATAATCGCTGTCTACTCACCGAGGTGTAGAAAACGCAGCAGGTTCCCTTGTCAACTTATCCTGTCTTCTCCTTTTTGTGCCGGCTCTCCAGACAGTGTCCCTCACTGGATCCCCCATTCTCGAGCCACGTTGGGCGCCACTTGTCCTGACCCTGGGGTTAAGTCAATGAGGACCCTAAAGGGGGAGTGGGGATGAAAGAGACAAGAGACACAAGGAATGGAGACAAGACAAAGTTCTGATCAAGTCTCATTTAGTCAACAGGAGTTCGGGGTATTTATAGGGAGAAGGAGGAATGAGACCTAGCCCTTAAGGTGAAATACCTGGCCTAGCCCTTAAGGCGAAACACCTGGCCTAGCCCTTAAGGCGAAACACCTGACTTATGGGAAAGAGAGAGGGTTGGGGTAATTGAAACTTAGCCTGAGGTTACTGCTAATGTGGCTGGTGCTTACTACAAAATGGCTGTCAAGCACAAGTTTCCCACGGGGACGGATTTAGTTTTCTTTATCTTTTCTTAATGGTAACATGCATTAACTTTTTTCAATGTTAAGCTATGAATAAAGCCATTAATGTTTTTGCATAATCAATGGTGGATTTTAAATACTTGAACTAAAAAATTATGATGACAAGCATGTTGACAATATACTAGGATACTCAAAACATGTGGACTGCCTGGCTGACCCAGAAATGGGAATGATAGTAATGATGGTTATTACCAAGGATACTTGAAATATAAATGAAAGTACCAAATTTATTTTTAACTACATGGCATAGTTTTCCCCATCAATTTTGTCCATTTTAATTTTATTGATTTTTTAAAAATATCACAATATAACAATTATCTTTATATATAAAAGCCTAATATGCAAATTGTTCCCACAGGAGACAGTGGGAGTTCAACCAGGAGACTGACCACTCGCTATGATGTGTGCTGACCACCAGGGGGAAGCACAGAATACAGGAAGGCCCCAGCGGCTCTAATCACCAGCCAGGCCTAGAAACCCTACCCATGCACTAATTTCATGCACTGGGCCTCTAATATAAAGAATAATCTGGATTCTCTACAATCTTTTCTAGGCCCATACATGTAGGCACACATGCAGGTGTGTTTGTTTTTGCTCAGACAGAATCATGCTATGCCAATTACTCTATAATTTGCTTTTTATATTTGGCAGTTTTCCCTAGGCATTTCCACAAGTTAATCTTAGACATAGCTATCTTTTTCAGTCTAGTTGCTTTGTAAACACACATTTTATATAAATGGAATATTACCATGTGGGTGTTTTTAAAGTTAAGCCTTTTTTTTTGTCTCCCTCCTCTTTTTCTCATCCTTTACCCTAAACACAAGGACTCGAGGCTGTGTTACCAAACTAGGGTCTCTTTCTACTTGTATTCAATCTGTGTACTTCCTACACACACTATATCACATCTGATTTGAGATACACCCTTTCCCCCACACAACTTAACATCTCTGAAATTGCTACATGTCTTACAGTCTTATATTTAATAAAATATATATACATGGGGCCTTTTTCCTCATTCTTTAAAAAAGAAAAGATTATCTTTTACATTACCTTTTTCTACATTTTTCCCCTCTTTTATTTTGTGGAAATCCCTCTAAGAAACTCTAATACTTTTAAAACATGTATTGTAATATATTCAGTATCTCCCTACTGATAGTTATCTGTCTTTTTTCTAACATTAAAAAAAAAATCGACGACAAAAATACTGGAATAAGCATTCTTGCTTAAATATTCCATATGCCAATGCTTTTATTTCCCTCAGGACAGATTACAAGGAGTGGTATTTCTAGTTTAAAAGGTGTTAGATTTTTTACTTGGGTAGTGTTATCATATTACTTTACATAATGGCAGTAGCAATTTACTGCTGTTCTGGGTCCTCACTCCTGCACAACCACCAGCCCAAATCTTAGTGGCTAAAGACAATACCAATCTATTACTTTACTCATGAGTCTGCAATTGGAATGGAATTCAGTGAGAGGATAATTTGGTTTTTGGATCTACATGTATATGAGACACAGCTAAGGTCTGGGGGGCTAAACAGCTGACAGCTCTCTCTCTCTCCATATATCCTCAGGGCCTCTCCATGTCATCTCCAGGTTGAGGCCTCTCTCACAGGGCCATCTCAGGCGGGAGCTGCAAGGCTCTCTCTAGCCCAGCACATGGAATCCCTTTCAGTCACTCCCTCCGTATTCTATCTGTCAAGCAACTCCCTGCACCCAGTCAAGAGGAGGAGGAGGAAGTCATTTATACATCTTCTGGCAGGGAACAGGGAACTTGTTTCTGACTCTTTCTCAGCTTAGATCTTATCATTCTTTAAAAGTTCTGTCAATTGGACGAGTAAAAACTGGCAAGTCATTGTTACTTTTATATTGCTCTTAAGGATAGGTGAAGATGGAATCGTATGTGGCTGTTGGCCACCTGAGTCACTTCTACTAGGAAACGCCTATTCACAGATTTTTTTTTAATCTTCTTAATAATTAGTAGGAATTTATTGTATATTAGAAATGTCACTTCTCATCTTGTCATACATGTTACAAATATATGTGTGTGTGTGTATGTGTATACATATATGTATCATGTTGAATTTGTTTTATGGTGTCTTCACTGTATAATAAAATTTTGTGTGTGTAATACAATTTTGTCATCTATTATTTCATGGCCTTAATTTTCTTCATTGATTAGGAAAATATTAATAACCCTGTAACTGCACACATTTTAAATCTGCTAATATATTCATTTATGTATGTCTCTTTATTATTTTAGATTTAACTCAAATCTACCTGGAAATTAAGTTTTGTGTTAGTCTAAAGTAGGATGTACAGCTTTGTTATCTTATAGTCCCTGCTATTGGGAAAAAGCAAAGCCAGAAAGAACTGTGGACTTTATTCAGTTATGTAATGTAACACATTAATTTAGTATCCACTATGTGTCTGGGAAATTGTAGTTACTAGAGATGCAGGGTACGCATGACCAATAAGTCCTGCTTCCACAGTTTACTGCTATGGTTTGAAGGTTTGTGTTCCCCCCAAATCCATATGCTGAAGTTCTAATGCCCAATGTAATGGTATTAGATGGTGGGTCCTTTGGGAGGTGACTAGATATTGAGGGTGGAGCCACTATGAGTGGGGTTAATCCTATATAACAAAAGAGTAATATGCAAATTAATCATCTCTCTACAACAAAGATGGCAGCACCCATAACAGCCAGAGCGGATGCTGGTGGCGTTGTCCTGGCAACATTAGCCCAATGACTGCTCCTCAGCTGCAGAGGGAAGAGAGGGGCCTCTGGCCAGAGATTCTGGGGCGACGCAAGCCCAGCATCCATGCCCCAGCTGCATGGAGGGAAGGAAAGACCCAGAAAAATGAATCTTCCCAGTTTCTGACACTGATGGAGCCCTATGAGTGCCAGGGTTCTCCTCCCACAGCCCCCAGTCACAGCCTGGCAGCCCAGTTGCAGACTGGATGCCCCCTGCCTGCAGTGCAGATGCAACCAGCATGGCACCATGGCAGGGGCGGTCCAGCAGGCACACTACAGACATCAAAGTGCTGTTACCAGGACTGTACCCCTGCGCCTCTGCCATCCCTCTCCCCCAGCACATGCAAGTAATACTGAGGGGGCAGTTCCTGAGGCTCAGCTCCTGTGGCAGCTGCTGCACACCACACCAGCGGGGAAGTAGGACCTGGGAGCCCAAGCCCCTGAGTACCTGAGCTGCTGGGCATCGCAGGCTGGGCCCTGAGGAGGCCCCAGGACAAAGATCTTTCTGGAGGCTACACAGAGGGAGGCTGGGGAGAGGGATGCTGGTGTCATTGCAGGCCAGGCTGAGGGACCTCTCCCTGCCACCCCCTGTGCACAAATTTCATGCACCTGGCCTGTAGTGTTCTTATAAAAGAGATTCCACATTGCTCCCTAGCCCCTTCCACCACGTGAAGACACAGTGAGGAGGAGGCAGTGTACCACCCAGAAGAGAGACATGCTGGTGTCTTAATGTTGGATTTTCCAGCCTCCAGAAGTGTAAGAAATAAATTTCTGTTTTTAGAAGCCACTCTGTGATATTTTTGTTATAGCAGCCCAAACAGACTGATATACTTGCTTATCTTCTATCAGGAGAAAGACAAGCCAGTTAATAATGAAGCAGAATAAATTTGGCATTTTCCAGAAAAAGAAGAGAGAGAAGCTGGTACACAAGTGGGAGGGGGCCCAGTGAGAGCCTGAAGCATTCTCATTCTCAGGATGCCTGGCCACCATGCAGTCCCCCGGAGGCTCCCAGTGTGTCAAAGATAAAGAGATGGAATGCTCTCTCCATTCCTTCCCACTTCTATACTTTTGGTTTCAAAGCAATTGGCTGCTAAGGGCTCATCTATGCGCAGTTTGAAAGACCGTACGGGTGGTTTAGAGGACTAACAATAGCATTTAAGCAGAGTCACATCTTGAAATACTTTTACTTAAAATTCAATTTGTTAATAGAAAAAATGTTATTTATGTGGAGGCAGGGTTGTATGATGAAAAGACCACAGGAGTTGTGGAATCATATAAATTCTGTGTTTAAATCTAAATTCTGTCCCTTACTAGCTAGGCAACCCTGGACACGTTAATAAATCTCTTTCCTTCAACCTCAAGGCTCCTCATCCATTCAATATTTTTTCTCTTGTAAAAGAGTGCAGAGTATTAGGGGAGGACATTGGGCAGCGTCTGGCACATAATAAAGGGGAGCTGGCTTCTCGTCTCTGTTCTGATCATGGAAGTTTCAGTAAACACTGCAAACAGGAAAGAAAGAAAGAATGGGTCCCACAGAAGGAATACCGTTAGAAAAAGCCACGGAATGTTCTGAGATGAGTTTGAACAGGGGACCGGAGAGCTCTCAGGGCCGCTGGCAGGACAGGGGTGGGAGGATGAGTGATAGGCCCAGGGAAGCATGAAGGAAGAGGCATCGGAGAGGTAATTGTGCAGAGGAAGCTAAACACACACCTCTATTTCAAACCAAGGCAATTCATTTGGGAAAGTGAAATTGAAGCAGCACCCACACCAGATATTAAGGCTGGAGCGACCCATGCGAGAAAGGGAGGGCTGCTCGGGGCAAAGTCAGAGTGACCGCTGCGAGGGGGAGGGTTCAGAGGGTGGCTGGGCACAGAACTTCCAGATGTGCCTGAAGATATATGTGGCTCCACGGTCAGAGGAGAGAAAGCCCAGGGGGCTTCAGGTGGGGTTCAAGGGCACTGCTACAATGAACTGGATGAACGGTGTTGTCGAAACCTAATTAAATGTATTGGTAATTGATCTGAATATTAGGATTGGGGCATGATTTCTGGTTTATCTTTTAAAAATGAGACATAAACCTGATCACTATTGCTCTTGATTTCCCCAGTCGTAGCTGCATGATTGGCTGTCGGTCGTGGTCTGGGAATTCAAAAGAGGAGCACACACCAAGCAGAACCTTCCCTCGCATCTGAAGAAGGAACTTTCTCCTGGCCCCCAGGACTGTACCAGAACCTGCCTTCAGGACTGCACAGAGAGGAGAAAGGAGCCATTGTTACCGCAAACTCTGGGCCCCCTTTCCAGTACCAATGGGAGCAGCAAAAGCAGCAGTGCCTCCTCTGCACAGAGTCTGGGGCGGGGTGGGGGGGAGGGGAGGGGAATGAGGGGAGGGTCGCTGGCCTTTGGTGAAGGCCAGAGATCACTGCACAGCCCCACGTCAGGAGGAGGCCTGCAGGCAGTTTTTGGATGGTTGGTTCCCCATGTCATCAACTTGACCCAAGTTGGAAGGAAAGAAAACAAAAGGGCAGGTGTGTTAAGAAGGCAATATGACCTGCTTTTATTTCCTTCTTGTTAATCTTTCTCTCTTCCTTCTCTTTTTCTTTCTTTCTCCTTCCTTCCTTCCTTCCTTCCTTCCTTCCTTCCTTCCTTCCTTCCTTCCTTCCTTCCCTCCTAAGTTTAAATTCTTTATTGTTGAAAATATTACATAAGTCTCCTGCTTTTGAGAAAGCCTTGGTCAAGGTGTGATGTCTTCTTGGAGAATTAATTTCTTGATTATGGAATACCCCTCTTGATCCCTGATTATCTTTGCCCCAGGTCTTTAAACCAGTACACTATACTCATTTCTTATTAGTTTACTCAATTGCAATTTCCACCTTTCTTTCCACTAGAGTTTCAAGTACAGATTTCAAGTCTTAATGTGTGAAACTATTTCGTGGATAATGAGGAAATAAGACAAGAGACATAAGACTAAAATGTATTAAAATCTGTGTATTATAATACTCCAGTTTTTCATCTAAAAAGATGAATTTAAATGTTCTCCTCTGGGTAATTGGTGATCATGAACTAGAATGAGAATCTGATGACTTATTTCAAATCATCATTGGACTTGACTTCCTTCCATTACCCCGATCCCTCCCTCTGACTCACACATATAACTGTGTCTTGTTTACGACTCAAGTCATCTTATTTAAATTAAAGAGTATTAAATGTAGATACACAGTACAGAGTATAAAGTCTTACACAGCTAATAATCAGCTTTCAGAAACCAGTCAAATTTTCAGAACTGTCAAAAATATAAAAGAACAAATAAAATATTAGTCCCTTTAAAATAAAAAAAGGATTTTATATTCTATACTTTTGGAGAAATTTCAAAAGAAATATCGGCAACTACTAAATAGTTATGACAGAAATATAGATATTGAAATTTAGGCAAAATATAAAATGTATAAAATATATGTGCATCTGGGTGTATATGAAAGCCTATGGACATGTATAAATACATAATATATGTTTCATATACATTTTATACTCCTAACTGGTCTCACAAATATTAATTAGCATCGCCCACTTGACAGGTATTATGCCAGACACTGGAATTACAAAGATGGATATGACAGTCTCTTTTCTCAAGGAGCTCTTAGTCTGGAGAGGAGATGGATGCTGGACCACATTGTGCTGAAATGCAGCTAGGGGCACGAGGAAATGGTTGTTGTAGCTGAGAGGAGGGAGCAATGAATTATTCCTGGGGCAAGGAAGGCCTCCAAGAGAAAAATGGCATTGCAGCTTGGTCATAAAGCTTCAGTGGGATTTTTCTAAGAGAGCAATGAAGGGTACTCCACAAACAGGAACAAGAGCATGGAGAATCGACAGTGCCTATTGTTAGGGCAAGAGGGACTTGAGGGGGATGAGTATGGAATGGTTCAAGGTGCCAAACCAAAGGAATGTGGAAGGTGGATGGTTAAGGAGCCATATTCAAGTTAACACATGGAAGTTTAGTATAGGCTGTTGGAGGAGCCTTTGAAAAGTTTAAAGAAAAGAACAGCTTATTTGGAGCTGGGATTAAATATACTGGGGAAGGAGGCGAATGAAAGTGGCAGACAATTAGGAGGGTCATCAGTAATAAGGCACCAAAGCAGAGGCAGTCCCTGAGCAGGAAGAAGGAAAGGATTCATTTGAGAATCACCCCTGGCCTTGTGGCTCAGTGGTTTGGAGCATTGTCCTGTACACCAAACAGTTGTGGGTTCAGTCCCAGTCAGGGGGCTACTGTTTGATGTTTCTCTCTCACATTGATGTTTCTCTCCCTTTCTCTTTCTAAAATCAATACATATATTCTCAGGTGAGGATTAAAACACACTTATCATTTGTGAGGTAAAAAGGATGCATTGGTGATAGATTAGATGTGGGCGTTGAGAAAGAAGGTGCTTCATAAATATCTGGAGGTGAAGAAATGGTTTGATATGTGCAATGACACATTTCCTCTCCCCACATACATAATTTCCGGCTCAGGTAACAGAGACACATCACTGGCCCTCCTTGTCCTTACATTAGTGCTGTTACTTCAGAAACAAAGGAAATGTCACAGCTGCTGGGTATGACTCCAGGGCAGGGTCATGGCTGTGCTCACTGTTCTATCCCCAGTGTTCAGAATACAATCAGACACATCCTGGTGTCCTGTAAAGACCTGCTGGATAGAAAACAAGCTGACATTGAATCTCAAAACGGCATTTTGGAGTTGTGGCATAGATGATAGCTTTAAGGCCCAAAAGGGTTTCTAATCAAATGGTAGCTTAGGTTGCATCATCAAGAGCGGAGGTTCAGGCCTAAACAGAAAGCATATAGAATGATCTCTCTGCACACACGGGATGAAAGGCTTACAGGCTGGGGTGGAAACAGATGGCCAGCCCTGAGCCTGACACCTGCAGGGATCAGCTCCAAGGAGGTGGAGGACTGATGGAGCTCACTGAAGTGTGGGGCCGAGAGGAGGGAGATGTGAGGCTTCCCTTTCCCTCGGCGTTCAGAGGGGTTTCCCACCCTGTGATGGCATCACAGCAGGGATGCCCGGATGGCCTGGCAGGGGCCTGAGAGAGATCCCCAAGTGCCCAGTGACATAGGACAGCATCTTACCTGAGACTCAGGAAGGAGTTATTCCTTCCTAATGGCTATCTGGGAACCAGAGTCTAAGGGAGGAGAGGGGGAGAGCATACTGAAGGTGTGGGCATCTTCAAGCCTTCAGAGACTATGCAGTGATTAAAAACTCAAAGGCATAGAATCTATGAGAAGTGTTTGAGGTTATGAGTTTGATTTCTAAGTTCAGACAATTTTTATATTTATACGATAAATGATTTGTGAAAAATATGTTAACTACACTATGACCAACAGCAAAAAAAGTATTTATTCACCAAGAGAGAAAACATTAACATTTATAAATTTGAATGGATTTACTTAAAAATAATTAGCAGGCACTGGGATTCTGATTGTTCTATTTTGATAGGTAACTACATATTAATTTTAATAAGATCTTGTATCTTGATGATAGTTGGCAATAAATGCATTCTGAGTTAGCTCCCGAAGACGTCAGAGATAAAATTCACTTGAAACCAAAGATGCTTGTTAAATTCAAACACATTGAAGTTCATTGATCTCCATTAATTACTTAAGACAATATACCATTTTTTTATCCTGATTACAGCAGTTTTAAAACTCCCTGATTTGCTGATCCTGATACAAGACCTGTTACTTGTTCTTCCCTATTCTATTTCTGATCCAGTCTCTAAGGGAACAGCATTTTTAAGATCACACAGCATTGTGTTTGTGTGCTAATCTTGTTTTCTAACGATTTCCAGAGGTTATTCATTCTAACCTTACTAGTACTGTGAAGTAGGTAAGGCCGATATTTAGATCCTCATTATAAACATAAGCCAACAGGCAAACAGAGGCGAGTGCCTTGGGAAGGTCACCAGCATGGCTAGCGCTAAACTTAAAGACAGAATACTGACCTTGCAACTTGGACCATTATGCTTGACATTGAAAAAGAGCTACATATGATGCCCACTTACAATGAAAAGCAAATACACTTGCCTAACAATTAATCAATAGTCCCTCTCTGAGTTTTGGTTATCAGAGGGAGTAAACTTTCCAATCTACTAACCACTGTCTGCTTCATACCTAAGGCTTTATCCATTACAAAAAGGAAGCTTTGTAAGACCTCAAGTTTTCCCTTCTAAACAGAGTGCTCAATGTGGTGGGGCATGACTGCCACCATGTGGGCAGAAATAGTATATAGACTTCCAAACTAAATAAACCTTCCATTGGAGAATTAACGTATTCTCCATTCCGAAATGCAATGAAAACAATGATTAAAAAAATGAAAATCTGATTTATTATTTTAGATCCAGTAATGCGATGTTCACTTCTGATACAAGCTGCTAGACACTGATACTAACAGCAAACGCCTTGCTACTCCAAGTACCAGTATGTCCCGCGGACCAGCAGAATCTGGATTATCTGGGAGCTTACTAGGGATGCAGAGCCAGACCCCACACGCCTGAATCCGAATCTGCATCCCTGAAGATGCGCAGGGGTTACCTGCACACACTACAGGCCGGTAAGTGTCATCTACATCGGCGCCTGCCTCCTTGACTCTCATCCCCTACTGTGTCCCCACCCAATGCAGGGGCAGCTGACTTTTACCAAAAAGTCCAGATAGTTAAGAAAAATGCAGCTCGTCTTAATCGAATTACTTTATTAACTTGATGTTCCCTTTGCTTAGGTCAAATTAATGGATTAAATCCACAATTCAGAGAAAAAAATTAAAACCAATTTTCCAGAAAAAAAAAGGGCTTATTTAGTTTCAGGAGAGATGAGAGTATTTTATTTTGCCCAATCAGAGCCCTTCAGCATAAAGAGACATTCATATACATATATATGAACATTTTCCAGAAACATTAATTTATAATACATTTTTAAAATACCAGTTTAAAGGTATTTATTTACAAAAATATCCCATTACCTAATTTTAAACCTTTTGCTGTGATGACAGTTTGTAAAGTACAGGAATGCAAAATAACTACAAAGTTTAACACACTTTTAGTGTTTGCAGTAGTGCTTTTTTGACTTTTTCAAGTGAAATAGTACACAGAGATGGGTTTTTAATCGTATTTCAAATGCATATTCCAGCAATCACCTCTGAGATAGTTACTGGACTGAGCAAGATATAAAAAAAAAGAAAAAGGAAGTGCAGCAACTGAACACTACCTGCATGTGCAGTTCACGGTCGACACAAGCTAGAGCGCCACACAGCATGCTGGCCCCTGAATGGGTGAAAACTTCATCTTGCTCTTTGTAATAATTTCTGGTGATGCATTCATTTACAATGAACCAACTATTTAACTAGAAAGCAAAATGTTTTTCTGGTTCTAACTACCACGTAAAGCAGAGATCACACCTAAAGTATCACGGTATTGTTTATTTACAAAAAAAATAATTAAGAAAAACATGAATTACCCTCTTTGCATTGCTTCCTATTGATACCAGTCTGTTGTCAACTCCTTACATTGTCTTAAGTTGAACCAAAGTTTAAACAACACAGAACACATAGCAAAAGTATTAAAAAAAACCAAAAACTCACAAATAAATAGAATTCCATTGCCATTAGCCTATATCCATTTTAAATGCCTGAGCAAAATAACCTACAATAAATACTGATTTATTTACATCTCACACTATAAAATTTTAAACTATGAGCTTCATTGCGAAATACTGGCAAAACTGATATTCATGATTTTTCTGACGTAAAGAGTATAATAAAAAGAGCAATTAAATATAGCCCTAAAATACTGCACTCAATTTGTAAATGAATTGTGCTCAATAATTTAAGACTATTAATAACCAAAGAAAGCAACGCGATAACCCTGATAACTGGGGAGTTATTAAAACCCATTTAATTCAGCTGAGAAAGGGAAGTCAAAGTTTCCCCTTTAATTTTTGTTGTTGTCACAACTATTTTTGCCCACAGAATCTTTCAGACTTGTGACAGTCGTAAGATCATTTATATTACAAGAAAAAATAATCCCCATAGTATTTTATAAGAAATTGATCAGAGTGATGAAATTGTGTAGTTACAATATAATTAACAAAAGCTGTAAACAGTATCTTCACATTCATTTTGAAATGAGAAAAAAAGATGGGCATAAATATCAATCCAAGAGAACAGACTTTAAAAGGGGAAAGGAAAAAACGAGGACACTTAAGATAGAGGAGTGCTCTTTTTCAAACTAAATACAGATTAAAAATTCTAGGAATATTGATCAACAAATTCTACAAACTACAAAATAAAAACCTTCATTGACAAAAATACATAAACTCTGTTTTCATTTTTGGAAATTTATTTTTAAAAAAGGTAGAAGAAAATACCTGGAAAACTATTTTAAATATATATATATTTTAAAACAATAGTTAAGGTAGGCATCCAACTTAGCAAGCTGCAGCTATTGAGAAAGATCTTGCAAAGATTGTTGTGGGCATTTTCTCCAAAATAAAGTTAATATTTGAAAATGCTCAATAGAGGGCTTTACAAATAAATAATATCTTTCCTGTCATGAGTGAAAACTTTTGAATGATGTATGATTCTTTAAAATTGTATCTCGATATGAGATACCAGTATTTCTTATTATAAGCGTGAAACATAACTTTTTGTATGGAAAATATACATACTTTTTAAGTACTTTGACTTAAACTTAACAAGTTCACCATTTTTAAAATTAAAGAATACATTTATAAAAATTCCATTTTAAAACTAAAAGGATATTTTCTAGCAGTATGTATAAATATAACATGTTACTGGATGATCTTAAAACAAATCTGAAAGTGTTGCAGTAATTTTAAACCGAGAACACTGAAACATACAGCAAATGATTTTACTTTTTATTCTTGAAAATTATATAAAACCTATTAAAGGTTTTAAAACTATGATCAGTTTAATTGTTTAAGGTGCAGCTAGCAGCATACTCATGATTTTGGTATGTTTTTATACATATGTATCACTTGATGTGAACTGAGAATGTGGATTAAATGATAAAAAGTTGTCATTGCCTAAAAAAGTGCAGAAAAATTCAAGTTTTAAGTTCAGTGCTCTTTATTTTGAAAAAAATAAAATAAATAAATAAAATCCCAAAAATTAAAATGTAAAATAAATCTTTGACACAAAAAAGTTACCTTTGGATATAGCTTTTCTAATGTCACATGAGAAAATTCCTTAAGCAAAACGTATATGGGATATAAAACTCAGGGTGAACTTTAAACTCCACGGTGTCTTCCACATATTTTTCCTTTCCTCAGCTGTCTTCCCATTGCCTCCTATAACCTAAAAGTATGTAACACTTTCAGACTTGTTTAAAAACACTCACATATCTAATGACATAACTTCAGAGGTACCTACAATTAAGTTCTAAGCAAAAGAAACACTTTTCTTTAAAGTACTGTACTTAAACTGTAATATACTACACATAACATAGACAAGTAGCAGCATTTTTTCACATCCATATAAAAATCAAATTAAGTTAGCAATAGCTCGGTTTTATATCTATAACCATTTTTGGAAACACTCTGTACAATTGAAATGCAAACCAAAGGGATTAAGTTGATGCAAAATTTCAAATGGCTATAATACACAGAATTCGTCAGAATGTAAGATTTTAAATAATTTTCTAAGCAAATACATATGGATCTTAGTCTGAAGAGTGAAATGAACTAGATATGTGGTACATGTAGGGAAACCATTTCCTATTCACAAACTGCTAATCAATGAATACTTCAATGACTAGAGCCAAGGACAAATGCAACAAAGAATAATGTTTGAGGATATGAAGGAAGCACACGCAATCTTTCATTTTTCTAACATTTTCTACTTTGACTTTTTTTTTTTTTTTTGGTTTGGTTTCCTGAATTCTTGGCTTGCTGGTGACTATTTCTGCATTTAAAAAGAAAAAAATAGAGATGTTATCTCTCAAATTACAATAAATTCCCTGGGTTAGTTATTCCTGCAGACTGTCTCTTATCTACAGACTGACTCAAGTATAACTTCGAGAAGCTTATTTCCTATTTTCAAAAATACTTCAAGCTTTCTAATCCTAAATTTCTAGTGTGCTGTGCATAATTTGTAAATTTAAAAATGAAATAAAGTAACCCAAAATATTGGTTTAAAATTTTCTTATAAAATTCATCTCAGTAAACGTATCTACTTCTCTATTCGAAAATAATTACAAGATCGGTTCATTTTATATACAACAGTAAAAATGAAGTGGATATACAATTAACACAACAAATTAAACTGAGTTAATATGCCCTTCCACATGAATGGGTAATCAACCACTATATTACTTTATTTAGTGCTTCTCAACTTCAAAAATCTCTAACTATACCTTTAAAAAAGGGCCTACTACTTCCTGTGACATATGGAACAATGGGTTTACTAAGTAATATACAATAAAAATTAAACAATTTGTAAACGGCTGATGTTCATCATACAGCTGACATTAACAAAACAGAAATATGTTATCAATAGATACTTTCTACAAATTCAAAAACTTGTGTAAAGTACTGTGTCTTTAAAACATTTCTTTTGGCTTGGTCAATTATCTCTATCACATATATTTAGTCCCTCTCTAATGATATTTAAAGTAAATTTTAATGTAAACTTTTATATCCCGGAGTGCACATTATAAAAATGTAAACAAAAGGCTTTATGAATGAAAAGCATACAGAGGAAATGATGGCTAACAGACTGCATGAAATTAAGGTGTTCTACCTTACCTTTAATGATCACATGGAACAGAAAAACAACCAGCATGTTTGCTATCAATTTGTGCTCTGATAATCTCAATGAAAACAGAAACTGGTTTTAAACAAATTTTTATAGAAAAAATATTTAAATTTCATTAAGTTTAATGCTTCTATTTTGCTTTTCCTTCATTGCTTTAGTAACAATAATAATCTCAGATGCCAGCGTTATGAGATTACTTACTTCCAAGGTCTAACGAGTTGTCTCCTTTTTGTCTGCAATGCTATTTTAGGAAAACATCATTTGCTTTCCACTGATGGTCTCATTGGCATTACATTCCAATACAGACATAATTTAGTTAAAAAAATGCACATATTTTCCTTTCCTTGGGCTTTTTAAAATCTTGAAAGGACATGTACAGATGTATAGTAAACATCTACAGAAAATATTTCGTACGTCATCATACTAGACTCTTATAGGTAATTATTGACAACAGATGCTTGTAGTTTTCCATGCGACAGCATGTGCACTAAGATTTAATTGGCTCATCACCTGAGTGTACTGGAACTATTAGCAAATCAGGGGCATTTAAAAAAGGGAGCTGAGCACTTTATTGAAATAATGAAACGTTTTTTAAGCAATTTTAATTAAATAATGCAAAGGTACATTTGGTTAAACATTTTATAAAAATTCAAGCAAAATTAAAAACTTAGCCAATTTCAACATTTTTACAAATTTAACCAGTAACTCTTTTGGTCAAATCCACCTTTAGCTGAATTAATGAGAATGAGGACAAAGGACACTGAAGTATTCTCCTCACCACAATGGAGGTTTTTCTCACTTTCCACACTGTGTAGCCACTACATGGAAACTCCCAGGATGATGAGTTCAGTCATGCTTTACACTTTTCTTCTCAATGAAAAGTGATGTATCACCTTGTTTTGTTTTTGACAAAATATGGACTAAACACAAGTATACAATGACAAGAATCCAAGAGTGGCCCATACACAAGTCAACCTTGTGTATGTCTTTATTATTTAAAACCCGCCATTCAGCTTATCTGTGTAAAGATTAGGTAACACAGTTTGTTTCTTTCTCACTAATGATACTGACAACCAGTCAGTTTAAGGGAGGGAAAGTCCAAGACAGCTGTTTATAATTCAGTCAATGAGACCAAACATAACCATTTCTGCTTCAGAGCTTTATCTCATTGCCTCTCCCTCAGAGGTCAAACACTGATGGCAGATGCAACAGCACAAATCTTTTGGCATATGACAGTTTAATACAGGAATGATCCAGGAATAGTCCCTGCCACGGCTCCTCAACATCCCCCTTAGTTTCTTCCTTTGTAACGTGCGACCTCCTAAGTTCCCAAAGGGTCATCTCACAGGTGGCACAAACCATCCATTCCACACTGAGCATGTGGACACTCCTCAGTAAAGCCACGTGACTGAGGTAAAACAGTGCATAATTGTGCTAGGAAAGAACAGTATCCAGTGATGAATATCCTTTTACGTTAACTTTCCTAAAGTAAAATCAATGAAATGAAAAAGGAAAATTCTTTGTCCTTTTGGCTGAAGTTGAACTTAGTTGGATTTCTGGTGGTCAGAACTGGTACCATTTCTTATCTTTGTATTTCAACATCATCTAAATGGGAGAAAACATGAAAAACATGTTTAAAAAATGCCAGGACAACAATATTCATAAGTTATAATTGATTGCTATATTTTTCCAAAACTTACCATTCTGAAACATTTTCTAGTGTCACTATTATTTACTTCAAATTAACTTACAATGGAAGTGATAAGTCAGAACTGTTTCACTTAGGAAAAAAAAAAAGTCCATAACTATTAAGAACCAGACTAGAAGACTCTCACTTTTCTTAGACACATGACATAATAAAATTTTGGCTCAGTGCTCTCTTTGGTAACCTAAGCTAATACAAATAAGTTAATTTTTAGTTCTCTAATTTTAACTAGAAATAATGCTTAACCGGGGAATGGCCTGGCTGGCGTGGCTTAGTGGTTGAGCATTGACCTATGAACTAGAAGGTCATGGTTTGATTCTTGATCAGGGCACAGGCCCCGAGTTGCACACTTTATCCCCAGTGTGGGGCACACAGGAAGTGGTTGATCAATGATTCTCTCTCATCACTGATATTTTTAGCTCTCTCTCCCTCTCCCTTCCTCTCTGAAATCAACAAAAATATATTAAAAACAACTAAACCTGGGAACAAGAGGTTAAAAATTCTACCATTACTGCCATCTAAAATTTCCTGAGCTGAGCACTGCATGATACACTTTTCTTATATGATTTCATCTGGTTCTCAAAATAACTCTTATGTATCAGGCATTATTATTCTCCCATTTTAAAAATTAAGAAACTGAAGTTTAAAGAGATGACCCAAAACAATACAACGGTGAAACTGGGATTGAGCCCACGTAGTCTGACTCAAGAACCTATGATCTTAGACACCTCAATGTATTTTCTTTCGCAGACTCTAAAACATGACTTAAGAATATTTGGCAGGAGGGAAAGCTACCAGCTTGAGCTCTTTGCTAAGTATTTAGTGAAGATATATTCTGAAATTGGCTGAAGTGCTTTAGAGATCCCAGTCAGGTGCAGGGTTATGTCAACAAAATTCTTGCCCTAGATCAAATGCTGCTAGATTATATCTGAAATGTGTTGGCCTAGTACAAAGACTGACAAAGGACCTCTGATTCTCTCTGAAGCCCTGAACAAATCTTTTCCAGATCAAGTTACCTCTTTTATGCATTCTAGGTGACAGCAGTCTTGAGCAAAAAAGAGATGACTTTTGATTGAAAATTTTACAGATCTCTTCCTGGCAGATTGGGTATTCAAACATAAAACCTTAATATGGATTTTCAGACAACAAATTCAAAATGTCCTCAAGGTATAGGTGAGGAAGTGAAAGCCTGAAGTAACCCAGTGTAAAGCATCAAGGAATGGCAGACTTGTATGTCAAAATGAAAATAGTGTATTGAACCTAAAGGCCTATATTCAGTTTTTAAAGTGTACTATGCTGGTCAATAAGCTTATTTGTAAGAGGACCAGCTAGGAAGCATACTTTATAGATTCCCTTTCTAAGCTCCACAATGATGTCCTAGCTGTTCAAGATGAATTCACTGCAAAAATGCATCTTATTACTTCTCTGTCTGAATTGGTCTACCGACAGATTTAGTAATTGTCCATTGAATAAAAGTGCTTGCCAATACTAATCATTTAGATCTACCTAAAGAATCAAGAGAGGAAAATTATTTCCTTCTCTCAGAGAAACTGGCAGTAGAATCTGAGGCATTTAGGAAAATTAGCTATGTTACTACATTCTCTTAGAAACAGTTGCAGAGAAAAGGTCTACAGGTCCCTCAGATTTATAAACTTCAGTAAAAGACCAAAAGCTACTGAGACATATTCTTGTAATAGTTCCCTCTAGTGGCAAAAATCAGGAATTTCCCATCATACAGAGGATATACAAAAACTCATGTGCAGATATAAAATAGCTATAAAAATACAGTAATTTTCATACTTGTTTTTTGTTTGTTTAAATATTTACTAGACATACCTCATGAGCATGTTTAGAAAATGAATCTGCACTGGACAACATAGCTGTGGTTCTTTCTTCCAGGTCACCCAGTTTCTGCCCTCTTTCATCCAGTGCCAACCTGGCTCGTGCTAATTCACCGACGACTCCAGATGCTGCTCCTTTCACACCTTCGATGCCACCAGGACCAGGGATATGTTGTGCAAGACTTCTCGAAGCCTTTCCTGAGGATGATTCTCCAACTGAACAAATTGGTAAATGAAAGAGTAACTAAAAAAAATGAAAATTTTACTAACATAAAATCCTAACCCTAGAAGTTTGGCTTACTGGATAGAGCATCAGCCTATTGACTGAAGGGTCTTGTTTGATTTCGGTCAGGGGCACATGCCCAAGTTGTGGGCTCAGTCTCCAGTAGGAGGCGTGCAGGAGGCAGCCTATCAATAATTCTCTCTCATCACTGATGTTTTGATCTCTCTCTCTCTTCCTCTCTGAAATCAATAAAAACATATTTAAATTTTTTTTAAAGTCCTTCTACCTGATAGCACTAAAACAATTTTTAGATAGAATGACAATTTAATGAAAATATTTATATGTTTCACTTCATAATTAATAGATATTTTTCTTTTATTATGATGGTTTTAATTTTTAGATATTTTTTGAAACATGCAAAAAACAAATGTATATTTAAATGTTTTACTCTATACATAACTGGACTTGTGCAAAGAAGGGACTGGTAATTTTTTTGTTGAAATTAATAATGGGTATACTGACACTAATTTATAGAACAGTAAAAATTACTCAAGTGTGAAAAAAACTGAATACAAATTAAAGATATCTAAATTCAAATACACAGTTTTAAGTATACAGATTTAATTTAGTTTACTTATTCCATGCTTAAAATACTATGCTTATGGGCTTAGAAGAATTTATTCAGTATTCTATTTTAGGCTCCAAAAGTTATATATAGATTACATATCCCTTCCTTCCTCTCCATTTATATTTTCACTTACCAAACAGATCAAATTTTCCCTTCAAAAGATCTCAGGCATTCATGGCTTCATTTCCTTTCATTAGCCAGCCCCTAACTACCTAGATTATTGCAAGTCTTAAATTCTGTTAAAATCTGCTGTCATAGTCCCAATTCCCTCAGCATACATTTTCTTTAGCAATTTCATCCACATACCATAAAAACTGCTCTTTTTAGTTAATTCAAAAGGCTTTGCAACCATCATCACTATCTATTCTTGAGCATTTTCATCACTACAAAAAAACAAAAAACAACTAAAAAAAACCACCCCAACTTTATCAGCAACCAATTTCCATTTTCCTCTCTTCTCAGCCTTTGGTAATCACTTCTCTACAGATTTTCATATTCTGAATACTTCATATGAATGGATTCATACAATATATAGTTTTTAAGGTCTGGCTTCTTTCACTAAAAAAATGTTGTCAAGATTCAAACATGCTATGGCATGTATCATTACTTCATCCTTTTAAATCTACACTAATAAAAGAGAAAGATACAAATTGACTGTTCCTTCACAATACCCACCAGCCAATCAGGAATATGAAAATTAAGCCAGCAAAGATGGCATGTTAGTTTGCATGTGCAGGTGCCGAGTGGCAGGGGCGACGGTGCAGGTGTTCCACACTGCCCCAGCCACTCGGGGCCTCTGGGCAGCATGGGAAGGTGGAAAGGCGGCTCTGGGCCAGAGCGAAGGTGTTGCTGACAGCCAAGGGAAGGAAGGCCCATTATTGCACGAATCTTCGTGTATCAGGCCTCTAGTGAGGGAATAATACTCCATTGTATGAAATGATGACATTGTGGTCATCTACTCATCAGTTGATGGGCATTTTGAATAGTTTTCAGTTATTATAAATAATGCTGATATGAACATTCCCACAAGATTTTGTGTGAACATGTGTTTCCAATTCTCTTGGGTATATATCCAAGATCATAATTTTGGGTCACATAACTTTAACTTTTTGAGGAACTACCAGGATTTTTCAGAGTTTATAGCATTTTACATTTTTACTGGCAATGTATGAGGGTTTCAACTTTTCTACATTCATTATTGTATGTCTTTTTGATTATAGCTACCCTAGTAAGTGTGAAGTGGCAGTTCATTGTGGCTTTGATTTGCATTTCCCTAATGACACATGAAGCTCAGCGTCTTTTCGTGTGTATATTGGCCATCTCTATATTTTCTTTAGAAAAATATCTATTCAAACCCTTTGTACACTTAAAAATCAGCTACATATTTGTCTTTTATTGTTGAGTTGTAAGAGTTCCTTATATATTCTGTATAGTAGACTCTTATCATATATATCAGATATATGATTTGCAAATATTTTATCACATTCTGTGGGTTGATTTTTTACTTTCTTGATAGTGTTCTTAGGCTTTTAATTTTGATGAAATCCAATTTATCTACCTTTTTCTTTAGTTGCTATGATTAAGATATATCTAAGAAACCATCACCTAATCTAAGGTTACAAAGATTTATACTTTATATTTATATTTATACTTTCTTTCCAAGAGTTTTATAGTTTTACATTGAGGTCTTTGATCCATTTTGAGTTAATTTTTGTGTATGGCATGAGGTTGGGGTCCAACTTTGGGCATGCGTGTGTGTGTGTGTGTGTGTGTGTGTGTGTGTGTGTGTGTGTATTATTGATTTCAGAGAGGAAGGAAGAGGTAGAGAGTGATTCTCATCATCACTGATCGGCTGTCTCCTGCTCACCACCTACTGGGGATTAAGCCTGGAACTGGGGTATATGCCCTGACTGGGAATCAAACCAGCAATCTTTCAGTGCATGGGACTATGCCCAACCAACTGAGCCATAGTGGCCAGGTCTGTTTTATATTTCTTTTGCTAAATTATTCCTAAGTATTTTATCTTTTGATGCTATTAAAAATTGTCTTCTTAATTTAATTTTCGGTTTATTCACTGCTAGCATATACAAATGCAACTTATTATGTTGATCTGTATCCTGCAATCTTGCTAAACTTGTGTATTAAGTATAATTTTTTTGTGCATGTATTCCTGACAATTTTCTATATGCAAAAACATGTCATTTGTGAAGAGATAGTTTTACTTCTTGCACTCAAGTCTTCACATCTTTTATTTATTTTTTTTGCTTAATGTTCTTTTTAAAGTTTCTAGTTCAATGTTAAATCATAGTAGTAAGACCCTTTGAATTCCCATGTAAAATTTAGAATAATTCATAAAATTTTATTTGGGGGGAGGGGAAAGTGTGTATGTGTGTGTGTGTATGTGCATGTATGTATATATGCATGTATATATATGCTTACATCAGTTTTGGGAGAACTGATGTCATATAGAGAATCTTCTTCTATATAAAGATGACGTATCTTTCCATTTATTTTGGTCTTTCACTTCCCAGAGGCCTGGAATGGCTGGGGTGGTGCGGAATGCTTGTGTCATTGCCATGATGCTTGGCACCCACACATGCAAATTAACTCTACATCTCTGTCGGGTTAATTTGCATACTCACTCCTGATTGGCTGGTGGGTGTCATGAAGGTATGATCAATTAGCATGTTATTCTTTTATTAGGTAGATTAGCAATCCTAAATGACTTGAAGTACAGTCTTCCTTTTTTTAAAAAATGAATTTAAAATGGACTAATTCTCATTTATCTGGTAAGTTATAAATGTAAAATTGCACTGCACTGCTATTCATTGGTATCTAATCAGTTGTGGGGGACCAGGCCTGCAGGGGAGGCAGTTAGGGGTGACCAGGCCCACAGGGTAGGCCAGTTAGGGGCAAACAGGCTGGCAGGGGAGTGGTTAGGAGGTGATTAGGCTGGCAGGCAGAAACAGTTAGGGGCAATCAGGAAGGCAGGCAGGTGAGTAGTTGGGAGGCAGATAGGATTGGGACTAAACAGGCAGTCGGACATCCCTCAAGGGGTCCCAGATTGGAGAGGGAGCAGCTGGGCTAAAGGACACTTCCTACCCCCCATGAATAAATTTCATGCACCAGGCCTCTAGTTTTAAATAACCTTCTAGTGTAAGAAGAATAGTTCTGGAGATTTTCTAAGATAATAAATGTTTAAATTAATATGTTTTCAACATTAAGATAATAAATTAAAGTTAATTATGGAAGTAAAATAACAATAAATTTAATAAGAATACTTTCTAAATTATTCGTATCAAGTTGTGAATACTCAGTTTAGCTACCAGAAACTATTTTTATTTTGGTTTCCTGAGCAAAATAGTTCCTGGTTTAGATTAGAGCAACAGAAAATAATTTCATGTATATTGCTAAAACATGAATATGTTCATTGTTGTGACAGAGAGGAAAAAGGTGTATACATGTAAAAAATTTACATGGCTTGAATGTTTATGCTTTAAGATATATTACCCAAATTAAATAAATCAACTTACATAGTTCTTCTCTATCAAGAGACTGTGCACCACCTCCAAATAAGCCTTTAAAGAATCCCCTGTTTGGTGCTTCAGGTGTTTCTACAGGAGTGAAGAGTTCACCCAACATTTCCTTTTAAAATCCAAACAAATTGTAATTGTTAGAGTTTCAGGGAAACTAAACTACATTTCATAAAACTCTCACTGTAATCTCTTTAACTTAATCATATAACATTATATGCCAAGATTTAAAAACAAGAGCACATTTCAAATGATCAGACCCAATATATACCAATTTAGTCAAACAGTAAGTTATTAAAACAAAATTGACAAAGACTGACTTGCTATTTTGGCTAGTTTACGTATTTATATTTCAAGCAAAGATAATCCTGCTTAAACTGGAAGATTCCAACCTTTGACAAAATTTCCACATAAATTTTATAGTTAAGAGTTGGTAACTGAATACTTAGTTTCTCTTCCATTAGAAAAAAGAAAAGCAACTAACAGGTTAAAAGCCTAGTCCTAGTATAACAATGATGAAATGCAGTTTTGGAATTACTACCCTTCAGCAGTCAGAAAATAAGTAATTCAGAAAGACTTACCATCTTATTTTTTATAAACATATGTTAGCAAGAGAATTATGCCCCTACACACAGAATTTCAGAAATATGGCTGGGAGATGGGAAAGCTTCCTATATTGTCAGTTGTTAGAATTACTATCAATGTTCTTCTGAGCACAGAAATGGCAAAGGCTGGAGACAAGAAAATGTTACTAACATGTTACTGACTTTGTAGATAACACAGAAAGTAAGAGGAGTGTCTCAAAATTATTTACCAGGCAGCTTTGAAAAGTTCCAGAAGCAAAATAAAAGTATAGTGAGACTGTGGAATTGCAATGAAGAGGAAAAACACACACACAGTATTGGTTCCCAGTACCAGTCCTGCTGTACTGTGGTATTACATTTGTATAGCTGGACCTAAAGAGTTTATTTTTTTTAAGAGTTTCTTTGAGTGAAATCATATGGTATTTAGCTGTTTCTAACTGACTTATTTCACTTAGCATAATGTTATCAAGGTTGATCCATACTGTGGCAAATGGAAGGATTTCATCTTTCCTTATGATTGAGTTCTATCCCATAGTATATATGCACCCTATCTTCTTTATCCAATTGCCTATTGAAGGACACGTTGGTTGTGTTCATGTCTTGGCCACCATGAATAATGCTGCCATGGATTTAGGGGTACACATATCTTTGTGAGTATTTTTAAATTTCCTGGGTAAATGCCTAGAAGAGGGAATGATGGGTCATATGGTAACTCTAATCCTAATTTTTTGAAGAAGCACCAAACTGTTTCCCACAGCGGCTATACCAGTTTACATTCCCACAAACAGTGAACAAGTTTCCTTTTCTCTACAACCTCTCCAACACTTATTACTTGTCTTGTTGATAATAGCCATTCTAACAGGTGTGAAGTGGTATCTCATTATAGTTTTGATTTCCATTTCCCTAATAGCTAGTGAAGCTGAGCATTTTTTTAAAATGTATATCTGTTGAACATTTGTATTTCTTTTTGGGAGAAGTGTCCGCTCAGGTCCTCTGCACATTTTTTAATTGGATTATTTGGTGTTGAGTTGTATGAGTTCTTTAGTTTGGATATTAAACCTTTGTAGAGCTGTTGTTTATATATATCATCTCCCATTTGGTTCGTTGACTTTTTGTTTTGTTGGCAGTTTATTTTGCTGTGCAGATAGATATTATTTTTATCCTAATTTGAAGATGATGAAACATAGAGCCAGTAAGTTACTTGTCTAAGGTCACATAATTCAGTAATTAGCAAGTCAGGGACTTATATTCAGTTTTCTTGACTCTAAAGCTCATGTTTTAAAAAAAGCTACAAATTCCAATTTACTAACAAGTAAAATAGGGCTAATTGCAAAAACTTTCAGGATAATTTTTTTCCTAAATACCAAATATCAATTAATATTGTAGCTCAGTATTTCAAGAGCAATTTTATTTTAAATGGTGGAACTAAAATAATCATTTCTAATATATAAGCAAGCACACAGAAACTTAAATAATTGAAAAAGACATGGTTTTATATTTGAAGAATTTGTTTGTAGTTTCTGACAAATACAGAAATATATATATATATATATATATATATATATATATATATATATATACATACATACACACACACACACACACACACACACACACACACACACGCTTTAACAGCTGGTTTCTATTACATTTTGAAAATGAAATGTATTTTATTAAACACTGACTTTATAATTATTCAAAGTGTGTACACATTTTGGGGGAGACACCCTATAGATCAGCAAAAATATTGAGAGGAAAACAATCAAACCTTATTTTTGACATCCTTGCAACTACAGAGAAAGTATGACCCAATTTTCCCTAAAACAGAATTCTTTTCACATTAATAATACCTCTTTAAAAAGAACTTTTTTTTGGTGCATGTGTATAATAGATATTTATCCTTTGTAGAGAGTAGATATAAAACGTTTATAACATTTCATATGTATCTTTGCCAACACAATAGAGAAAAAATATGGATCAATGAGTTGAAGTCCCTCTTACAACAAGAGCCTGATGAAGACACTTGATTACATGTGCTCTCAGTCTTGATAAAGGCTTTGGATGTTCTCACACAGGCTCATATGTATATTCCTATAAGTGCTAGGTATATTATAAAGGCCCTTAGAGAATATTTCACCCTAGAAGAAACTACAGTAATATTTTTGTTACTTACTTGAAGATTTTCACAGGTCTCTTGGCTGTAAGTGAGTCGCTGGATTTCTGTAGGTGAAACAAGATATAATGCTTGTCCATTGTTGGTGAAGCAGAACGTTCTGGCTATCCGCATATTGGTAAGGGGCAAGTAATACACATCCAATAGAGGCCTTAAACTTGGCAAACTTGAGAAAAAAATTAAAAACTTGTTAATAATAAACAAGGTATATTTTAGTTTTAAACAAAGTATTATAGAAGGAAAAAGTTGCAGGGACCCTATAAACCTTATGATTTATTGCACTTGAGTGGGAGATCAAACTGATTTGTCTTCTTCATATACTTCATCACTATTAACTGAATGGAATTAAATTATCAGTTTATAAGACTGTAAATAAATAAAATAATTTCTTTCAAACCGAGTATCATTCTGTACTGCTGTGTTCAGAGAGAGGAAATACGATGTTTTTAAAAAATAACCTAACTCTTACCTAAAAGTCATAATATGTCCATTGGCACAGAAGCAGGCAAGGCAGATACTGTTACTCAATGCCACAATATCTCCCCGAAGAACAAACGAGGTCTCTGTAATGTTTTGCTTATAAGCACAGTTCTGAGTTGGCAGTGAGATTACTTTTGCTTGCTTTTCAGAACATATCACTGCATACTGGTTTTCACTAGATTCCTGAGAGGAGGAAGGGGATACAGAGACTGGCCGCTTTTTTTTCAATTTCTCCTTTTCATCTTTTTCTTCAGGAACGTTGTGTTCTCTCCAGGATTCATAGGCAGGTGGCACTAAGCAGCCTGTGGTGTCCAGGAATGCCATTCTCAGGATCCCTCCTTTTAACCTCAATATAGTACCTAAAACACACAATTTTAGTAAATAATAAATATTTCAATCCACACAGTAAATATGTTTATTCCAACACTGATACATAATAGACACTAAACATACAGAGAATATATTAGAAGCCTGATGCACGAAATTTGTGCAAGTGCCTTGGCCCCGAGCCCTGCCCGCTGCCGCCTTTGCCTCAGCCCCTGCCCGCTCCAGCTTTGTCCAGAAGGATGTCCGGAAGGTCATCTGGTCTAATTAGCATAGTACGCTTTTATTATTATAGATACTAAACTGAAATTGGATCCAAAATTAAGATATTTGAATCTGGAAAAGGTTATCAATATTACATGCCCCAAACAGATAAATGTTGGGATGCCTGGAACTATGTCTTCTCTCATACCTGACAAATTTACTACCAATGAGTGTGAGAGCAAGTAAATGGCATCTAGAGCTACACTGTCCAATGTGACAGCCACTGCCACGTGCAGTTTTAGGGCACTTAAAATGTGGCTTGTCTAAATGATGGCATGCTGTAGTACAAAAATAAATTAGAAGTAAAATATCTCTATAATTTAAAAATACTGATTACATGCTAAAATGAAAGTGTTTTGGATATACAGGATTACATAAGATGTCATTAAAATTAATTTCACCTGTTTTTTACTTTTTTTAATATGACTGCTAGACAACTGAAAATTCTATATGTTGCTCATATTGCATTAGGTAATCTACAGAGCCAATGAGAAAAAATTTTGCACATAATTCTAAACTTTTCTTCACAAAATCAGAATTACCTTTAAAACTATTTAGCAGTAAATGTCAAATGCATTCAAAGTATTATTTTGGTCAAATTATAGTCTTAATCAAGGGGTAATATTTCTTTACTTGTTTTAATTAATGGGACTCCCTTTCCCCTATAATACTTGGAGAAATGTAAATGTGCTTTATGCTCATTGTTAAGTAAGTTAAAGATAACATTAATATTAATGATTTGGAAACCAATGGAAGGGAAGTATTGAATTGACTTATTTTAAAAGATTTTTCATATTATATTACTTTATATTTAAGAGAAAAATTTTGTATGTTATCTTCTTTTGTTTTTAAGAGCAACAAAATCCTTTTCAGAAGACAAAATATTATTTCCTATCTTCTTTACACATACACACACATACACAGTATCCAAAAAAAATGTATACACACATTTTGAATAGTTATAAAGGCAGTGTTTATTAAAATACATTTCATTTTCAAAATTGACCTATGACTTGTTAAAGTATGTAAACTCCCATTTTGGGGAATACCTAGTTAAATGTGAATTTCAGATACTTTTGTAGAGGTATCTGAAAATACTTATATAGTACTTTTATATAATGAGTACTTTTAGTATAAGTATGTTCCAAATACTGTATTATATTTCCAAATTCTGCATGGGACAAAATTTATGTTAAAAAGTTTTGGTTATCTGAAACTAATTTAACTGGGCATCTGGCACTTTATTTGCTAAATCTGGTAATCTTAGTCTATAGTTCAGATTTGGCAAGTAGACGATTTAACTATTTTAAACAGTGTGCTAATTTGGGAATTGTTTATAACACATATGAACATATATGAGATATAATAATGCCAGTATGTCGATTTCTCTGGAAAAATCTATAATATTTAAATATATACCTGTCCTATAGTTAGCAGGATTTTATGTTTTCCAGCAGAGTAATTATTGAGTTCTCATCTTGAAGGAAAAAAATAACCACAAAAAACAAAAAACATGGAACAAAGTAGAGAAACCCATCTGCTTAAAAAATACCTAATTTCTCACAGATAACATAGTATGAATGTCTGTTGTATTTTAAAATTAGTACCTCATCAAAAAATAAACCTCAAAGATTTCACCATTGAGAATGAACTCAACGATTTCCTCTTAATTATGGCAATTATTTTTATATCAAAGTAAATTTACAGCAAATTTGATTTTATTGCAAGTTGAAAAATATCTTAAATATTTTTGTAGCTAACAGTACATTATCTATATTTAATCCTTCTCTCATTTTTATTTATTGGGAATATTTATATCTTATTACAAACCAATGCATGCTTGTTGTAGAAAATTTAGAAATGACTAATCAGTAAAAAGAAAATAAAAATTACCCATAATCCCACTATTCAGTGATAATTACTACTAACATTTTGATTTTTATCTTTCAATTTTTTGCTTTTTACACTTAGCTGTTGCTTACTAATAAAAATGAGATTAACAAGAATATAATCATTATGTAACCTTTTCTAACTAGGCATGGAGTAGTATACACTCAAATATTTACTGAACTGAACATATAAATCAAACTTCCTTTAATGTAAAGATAGTTTGAAAATGAACATTAATATACAATTACACTTTAATTCTAAATATTATTAAAGTCTACTCTATAAACAAAAGATAAGAGCAAAATCACATTTTTTCCTATCTAGATCAGCATTAACTAGCAATGGAAACCAAAATTCTGTTATTTCTAGAACTGTCAGACTCCATATATTTTTGGTAAAATTTAATCTCATTTTCAATATATGAAGACTATATTTTTTTCTTCTTAAAATTTGCTATTAAGTCACATTTCCCTAATACTTTAAAGAAAAAATATAATCTACTTTAAAACTTCACACTTAGAGATTTAAAAAAGTCAGATTTATGTCTGGCAGGCGTGGCTCAGTGGTTAAGCATCGATCTATGAACCAGGAGGTCACAGTTTGATTCTAGGTCAGGATATATGCCAGGATTGTAGGCTCCATCCCCAGTAGGGGGCATGCAGGAGGTAGTCAATGAATGATTCTCTCTCATCACTGATGTTTCTATCTCTCCTTTCCTCTCTGAAGTCAATAAAAATATATTAAATAGATTTATAATATTTAAAAATTTATATAATGTTTTTCTCCTAAATATGTAACAACCTTTTGCTTACAGAACATGTATTTTGAAGTACTCTGAAATGTATCAGAATAAGTCTCCCTCCCCATCAATTTCTTTTCAGAGAGGAAGTGAGAGCAAGATAGAAACATCATGCTCCCCCACCCCTATAGGGGATGGACCCCGCAACCCGGGCATGTGCCCTGACCAGGAATACACTGTTGACCTCTTGGTTGCTGGGTTGACACTCAAACAGTGAGCCACACCTGGCCGAGCTCCCCATTTTCTTAGCTAGAAATAATTTTAGACATGATCCTAGAGTTTAAAAAGTACAAAACCTGAACAGCTGTAGTATTAAATGATAGTCTTCAATCCTATTTTACAAGTATTCCTTTATTAAAAGCTTAAGACTGTAATGTAACTATCCCCATTTAGTTTATATTTTAGAATTATTAAATTCATTCAAAAATGAAAAGCAAAGGCATCTATTATATTATAGTAAATCAAACTCAGTTCAACATCAGTGCAGCACTGGAGCAGACTTACCACTTGGAGACACAATTACTGGCTGAAGAAGTCTTTGATCTCCTCCTGGAGGAAGGTTCAATGCAATGACAAGCACTGTCCCCAGTGTAGTACCAACCCATAAGCAGGGGGAAGGAGATGAATCCGCCTTTCGAGTAAAAGTTTCACAAAAATGGAGAGCAGAGATGGCTTCTCGAGATTCTTTATCAATGCTGGTTACACTTGAACTTCGGGACCGGCTGAAGGAATTATCTTTCACATCTAAAGTGAGTTGAAATTGAGAGTGCTCAAATTATAAAATATCATTTTTTGGGGGGTATAAATTCAGCTAAATAGTTAATCTGCAAAAAGACAACACATTTAATTTTAATATTTTAACTGGAAAAAAAAACTATTTACTTTTATGCTAAATTTTTTTTCATTTGCTCAAATATAAAATGGCATATGGATACACCCCATACTTCACTGAGAAACACTGATCGGCTGCCTCTTGCACGCCCCCTACTGGGGATCAAGCCTGCAACCCTGGCATGTACCCTTGACCAGAATCGAACCTGGGACTCTTCAATCCGTAGGCGGACGCTCTATCCACTGAACCAAATTGGCTAGGGAGGTATTTTTAATTTTCTACATTTAAAAATGCATTTACAAGTATTCTGATTCTACCTTCAAATTTATTATCTGATGCATTTTTCCCAAACCTGTCCCTATGAAAGCCTTTACATATAAAATTTAGCTTTTATTTTTCTTTTTCAAATATATTTTATTGATTTTTTACAGAGAGGAAAGGAGAGAGAAAGTTAGAAACATCGATGAGAAAGAGACATCGATCAGCCACCTCCCGCATGCCCCACAGTGGAGATGTCCCCACAAGCAAGGTACATGCTTCCAACCGGAATCGAACCTGGGACCTTTCAGTCCGCAAGCCGACGTTCTATCCACTGAGCCAAACCGGTCTCAGCTAGCTTTTATTTTTCTTGAATGCCATTTTAAACATACTCCACATTCATCTAAGGCATTTTTTTTTTCATCACAATGTGTAACTGGTATCAGGTATATTCCCTGTTCCCAGCTGTCCGTAATGACAGTGATGCTTGTAAATTATACTAATACACCCTTCTCTTGATTTTAGCCACTTTCTTCTTTGTGGCCAATCTCAAGTCTGTCTTAAGCCCTGGCCTCTTATCTCTAGGAAATGCATTTTGAAATGTTTATGGAAATTTTTTTCTATGTCTCAATATGCAAAATCAAAACACAATACTTCCTGAAAGCTCTAAATTCTTCTAATAGCATTATTTATATTGATGACAAACCACTCTTCCTAGGGAACAACACTTAAATGAGTTGGAATTTTTGTTCTTCCCTTTCACTTTACCTATATATCCATGGTTTGCTAACATCTATGTTGTTTTTATTTCAATGTTGTTTTTACTTTTTCTATAACCAATCAATTCCCATTACCAGAAGTTCAGGCCTTCGTTATCATTCATAATGCACAATTTCCAAGTAATCTCCCACCTGCACTACCACCATTCCAACACAATTCAATTAAATGATATTAATGTACAGTTGCGATTCTATCATTTCTATTTTTAAAATCTTCGGTGGTTCCCCTTTACTGATCACTTCTATAATCTTACTCAAGTTTTTAAGGCTCTCCACAAAATACCTCCAACCTACCCTCCCTGCCCGATCTTCCAAAGCTGCCCTGCTTCAGTTTATTGTGGGAAACAAATCGAGCCAGTCTTCTCCAAACTCTGCACTAACTTTTACACTTTCGCTTGTGATTGTGTCTCTGCCTCACCATTTCTTTACCTTTCAAGATTGTACTTATTCTTCTTCTCAGTAACGTAATCTTCAGGAAGTTTATCCTGATTCTTAAAACCATATAGTTTTTCTTCTGAATCTCAATATCCTTTTATCTCTTCTATGGCACTAATAGTACATTTTTTTCTGTAGTTACTTCTGACTTGTCTTAGGCCTCACTCTAAAGTGACCGTAAGTTTCCTGATGTAAGTAAGGACTGTGATGTTTTGATATTTTGCATATGAAAATAATAAATACTTGCTGAACACATATCTATAGTTTAAAGTATATAAACCAATACATTTCTGCAGCACATTGGGATGTATTAAAATTTCTAGAAGTGCCTACATATAATAAACCATTCCTCAAATCCCATGCTTTCAATACTATCATGAAATAAATGACTTTATCATGTCATGAAAAATAAAATAAAAAATGTTGGTCTTCTAAGTTGTATTTTATGAAATATAAAAGGTGTCATTGAATCCTATCCATGCCAAGAGCTTTTTATAATCAAATTTAGATTCACAGATTAAAAAATACTCCCCCAAATAATAATGATATACAACAATTTTGATTATGGCTTACCTCTGAAAATAATAAAGCTACTAGTTATGACAACAGTATAGGACATTTCTAAATATAGTTTCTAAAAATATCTTTCTTTTGCCTGAGATTATAATTCCTATTACAGACTATGACATAGTAGAAAAGAACTACTTACTGTAAATGAAACAACTTTCTATAAACAATAACTCGTTGGAAATTTATAATATAATACTGATTCAAATGTTAACTCTTAATAGTTTCCAAAGTTATTTTGATAAAATAACAGAAAATTTAAATTTATTTTACAATGAAAAAATGTTTAATTTGTTGCTTTAATGAAAATATACATACAAAATGAATGAACATATATTTTCAGTTGTGATCTGGTGATAAACTCAATGATACAAGAAAATTTGATAATATCAATTTCAATGTAAATTAAGCTATGTGAAAACTCTGTTATTTATTAAAGTTACATAGATGATTTGCAACAATCTATTATTCAAATATTAATTTGTAGGCCAGATAAACAGTTTAATTAATAAGCTAATTTAACCATATAAATTTCATAAACTACAAAGTCACATGTATTATGACTTCTCTTTAAAAATTTGATTACCAAAGGAATGTCTAAGGCTAGATCAAATGGGAAAATGTGAATCAGGATCAACTTTGAACTTACAGAGTTATTAGGCTTATTTAATCTGCCTAGAATTGTTTGGATACAAGAATTTCTAGCAATTCATGAATTATATCTTCTGACTGCTATTAACTTACTTATTGTGAGTCTTTGTGTCTTGAATTTTAGAAATTAGGCAAGATAAACACACGGAATAGAAATTTAAATTTTAGTAATAAGAACAGAAATGAAAATAACTACCAGTAAATAAGGCTACCAGATGCTATATGCTATCACAGCGCTTTACATTTTATTGAATCTACATAACAACCCTGAAAAGTATTATCATCACAATTTAGCAAATAATAAAACAGAGGTTGAGACAGGTTAAATGACTTGCCCAACATGACAAAGCTATTTAATGGAAGAGTTCGGATTTGTGCCCATGTCCAAAACTTTCTACTAGACAACCCCAGACAAACATGGGTTAGTCATATCACCAAGTCACAGGATACAAGTGGAAGGTTTTGGTTAATACTGATTATTAAAGTTCAGTCTCTAGACACATACAAACACACACACACCACTTTGATGACGTGGTCTTTCTGGCAGACTTAAACTCAGATAAAATTTGTCTTTAAGGTCCTGACCCAGGGCTAGCTGATAACAACAGTGTCATAAAATTGTTTCTCTCCTGTTTCTTCAGATGCCCAGAACATGACTTGTACATAGCATCCTCTCCTCTCCACAAAGAGCCTTATGCAAAAAAAAAAAAAAAAAAAAAATTCTATATCCCCAAATCAAAACATAATGCTAAGAGGTAAATTTGTTCAGAGTAAAAATTAGGACAGAAAGTAATTCCAAATTCACTGAGGTATTAACAATTTGATGTTTCGCCTCCTTTGAGTGGCATTTGAAAAGTGACAGCAGAAGTCTAACAATATCACACATGGTTCCTGAGCTGTGGGCCAGGGAATCTGGAGTAATGAGGCTATAGTAAAGGTGTAGTGTTCCACAATTTCCCCATAAGCCAAAGTGGATTCTACACACAGAAGCCTCCAGAGCTGACGGACAGTCCAACAGCCTTGGCTGCTTAGCACTACCTGGCACCTTGAGTCTATCAATTATAGCTGTTTTTCTCCAATGACTTCCCAGCTAACATAAACAATTACCAGCTAAGAATCTTTATCAAAAAATAATTCAGCAGCACAATGACTTGAAGAGAAATTACTTAGGCAACATGGAGACTGTTTCAAGGCATATATCAATCAAAATTATAAATGGGAATTTAAATATATGGTCACACAAACTAAAACAAACTAAAGATGACTTAAAAAGCATGGAATAACTTATTTACATAAGTTATAACAATATTTCAAAAATAATTGTGATGTTTTTACTAATTTAAAAGTATTTGCGCATGTCTTTTCTTAGTTTTTAAGAAATTAAAAGACATTTTAATTAATGGTATTTCATGTTATTGAAATCATGGACCTCTTTGAGAGTCTGATGAAAACTCTGGATCTTCTTGTTGAAAAAAAAAAGTATATTAAAAGCCTCAGATACAATTGGTTTCAAATTACATCCTTCATAATTATAGTGAAGAGAACTGTGCTTTTCTCAAAACATGTTAGCATACATTCTAGAATTAATTCATGCTTCCCTAAACATCAGTGATACTATAGATTTCTACTAAATTATTTTTCCTATGTTCAGACAACATAGGAAACAACAGCAGAACATCTATGCACACTCACTCATAATCACATACTTCCTATCAGTGTAACTGATATAAGACTATGATTTGAAGATATTAAATTATTACAGTAAAACTGAGCAATACCCAAGTTTGTATTATGCATAAAAAGATAGTCAAGGAATCTAGAGAATAGTGAGAAGATGAGATGGGTGAGCAAAATCAAAGAAGAAAAACCTATTTTGAAGTCAAAGATTGGTTAGATCATACTTTTACAGTCATACTTATTCAATTAAAGGCAATATAAATTTCTGAAATTATAAAATGTGTTTAAAAAGAAACCATGCTTTACATTTATTACATAAAATCTTATTTTTATCTTTATGAAATCTCATTTCTCTCTATTGTGGGAAATCAGGGAGCTGTTTTTAAGTGGCATATAAAGCAAAAGGAATGTGTGAATATATTCACTCTGCTTTCTTAATGGACTAGCTGCATAGAGAGTGCTCTATACAAAGATATACTTCCCAACTTATTATCAACAAAAAGTTCTTCATATGAGTTGTTATAATACAAAAATATAACTTACTTTGAAAATATTAAATTCCTATCAAATTTAGAAATTGTAGAATCCAAATTAAGTTTTCAAGTGGTTAAATGTAACAACTTTTAATAGAAATTAATCTGAAATTGCACAAATCTTAATCTTATACTAAATTGTGTTTAAACATTAAGTATGAGTTAAGGAAATTATTACTCTATTTTACTTGATTTCTTAATGATCTTTAATAATTTATTGATGGTTTTTAAAGGCCACTAATTCTTTATTATCTTAGTCATTTTAAACTTGATTTCTGATGAAAATATAATTTATGATAATTTTAAAATTTCTGATTTCCTTGTCTTCCCATTAAAGGAAGTTTACTATGGATTTTTATTTACTTTACTTACCTAAGTCAGGCTTTAGGTCAGTAGGCAAGCTTAACTTCCTTGACATCTTTGCTGAAAAATAAAATGCATTTTTAAACTTCTGAACAATCTTTGATTTATATTTATTAATACCAACTGCTCTTCACGATAGAAGCAAATGTTTATTACTAAATCTAGATGCTAAGGTAATTGAAATGATTAATAATATTATGGGTGGAAAGTAAATCTTATTTTCAACTTTTTAAAAAGTATGTACTTACTTGCTGTAATATCTTTTCATGGTTGAAGCTTACTTCAACAAGGAAGCCTTTTATATTCTGTTAATTGTTCCTTAGGCTCAAGGAAAAGAGTTGGGCCTTTCTAAGAGAAGCGAGGTCATTTCTCAGAAGGAAGATAAGGACAATAGAGGCATAAGACTGAGTTTGGGTAAGTGATGTAATAAAATTGCTCTATCTCATCTTCATGGGCTACTGAATTCATTATTTTTAAGTTAATATCTAGAATCTAGACAAATCTGTATGTACAATCAAATGAAGGCATTTGATTACATTATAAAATGTTTGGCTCAACCATTTGATATAAATTAAAATCTCTATTTACATTTCAGCAAAAAAAAACCAAAAAAATTAAGAAAAAAAAACAAGTCACGCTTAGTCAAAAATTATATTTACAAAAACATAAATGACAGATATTTGGATTTCTACTTAGTATTAGAATAATAATAAAGCCTGTGTATGAACTTATTGGAATTCACTTTCCATCCTCAAAATTAGTTATTGCATTCATCTAGGAAGTGATTTAAAGTTAGGAGCTGTTTAACTGTATATATTATTTTAGTGCCAGTGCTTTCAAAACAGAATAGTGCTTCCTATGTGAAATTTTAAAAACGCGTGTTTATTAATACATGAGTGCATATATTAGGTTAAATTTTGTACTGTTAGGAGATATTTAAAGCACAGACCCTGCTAGTCCATAAAGGCGCCATGTAAACAAAGAGAAATCCAGTCATAGAACATAACTTCCACATCTAAAAAAATGACAAATCCAGTGTTAGGAAAGAGGCATTAGGGAAACTGGGAAAGGATGGGGGTAGGGGGGTGGTTTCCACTCCTAAACTTCAAAGCCTAATTAGCATCCTTTAAAAATCAGCAATGGATCAGATATATATATGAATTAGTCTTTTGCCACATTCACCCTGATGTAATCTCATTTAAAAAATAAAGTGAAATATAGAAAACTAAAATAGCCAAATTAAATCTATGGTTACTTGACTTTCTATAAACCTTTTGCTATTGTGTTTAATATCCAATTCCATTAAAATTAGAAGAGACATTATACCCCCAAACCATCTTCTAAAATGCAACATTAAACATTTTGAATGAATTTCAAGGTTTTCACTTAATATCGTCCACATGTTATATGAAGCAGAAAAATAAGTCTGGTACAGTCTAAAGATGCTCTTGTTAGAACCAGATGATGTGGATGCCTCTCTGGACCGCAACATGCTGATCTGATCAAGTTATTCTAAGTCTCTGGACTAAGGCTGATCAAATTTGGAAGTGCACACTAATCAGCTGGCGGTCTTGTTAAATCAGACTCTGATCCTGTACCTGGGTGAGTCCCTGGGGTTCTGGACTTCTACCAAACTCTCAGAAGATGCTGCTGCTGCTGGTCTCTGAACCACACTTAGAGCAGCAAGGTCCCTCAACTGAAAGCATCTTCAGGACAGGAAACAGAACTAATTCATTAACTCAGAGGGTATGTACACTAAGTCCACAATAAGCATTTCTTGAACAAATTTCAATAACTATTTTAAATAATATGGAAATGTGAAGTGTAGCAGTTAGAACTAGATTTGGAATCAGAATAAATCTGAGTTTTGAATCTACTTCAACCAATTAGTAGATAGGTGACCTTAAGCCAATCACTCTGCCTCTCTCAACCCGAAATTTCTTCCTCTGTAAAAGGTAGAGAATAAGGCTCATTTCATAGCTTTGAGAAGTACCTAAGATAATGAAAGCAAAACACTGAGCATAATACATTATATATAGAGAATGGATTTGATGTTAGTTAATAATAAACAAATATACTTTTTTCATAAACTATAAAATGCTATACAGATGAACAATTCATATGACATTGAAAATAACTCAATGTTACTTTATTCTAATTCTTTGGTAATATTTCAAATAACCAAGCATATGCTTTTAATCTCCTTTAGGATTTCTACTGGAAATTCTTCCATATAATTTTTCAGGTATTTTAAGAAATTAAGTTAACCCTTCCCATAAGAGTTTTTTTGATGTATTTATTTATTTTGGTCTAGCACCACTTTGTTTCTCTAACATGTAAAGAATGGAATACAATTAACAAGCCTTTAAATACTTCAGTTGGTCTTATTTTTCAACATTTTAGAGGTTAAGACCACACACTAAAATGAACAGACACATTTTCTGAATATAGACTTTAATGTGACTTCAATATAAATGTCACAAGATGATTTAACTATGAAGTCCATTATATATATATATATACTAGAGGGCCGATGCACGAAGATTCCTGCAAGAATGGGCTTCCTTCCTTCACTTGGCTGTTGGCACTGCCTTCGCTCTGGCCCGGAACCACCTTTCTGCCTTCACTCGGGAGCAGCCTTTCCGCCTTCTGACGCTGCCGAGAGGCCTGGAATGGCTAGGGCAGTGCAGAACACCTGCATCATCACTTTGGGATGGACGCAAGTGTCCTATCCCTGGCGCTCAGCGCCTACATATGCAAATTAACCCATCTTTGTTATACTCACTCCTGATTGGCTGGTGGGCATTGTGAAGGTACAATCAATTTGCATCTTTCTTTTATTAGTATGTATAGAAGCCTAAGCAACCTTATGACCATCTGGTAGCTATGGCATGCAATGACCAAGAGGGGGCAGTTGCTCTGACTAGTAGTTATGATGTGTACAGACCATCAGGGGGCACTCAATGCAGAAGCAGCCAAGCTGCGGTGACTTGGCAGCTGTGGTTTTTGGGTGACCCAATTGGAACCAGAGAGGAGGGAACCTGATTCCGGGATATGTTACCCAAGAACTGCCCTCTTGCAATCTAGGACCCCTTGGGGGATTGTCAGAGAGCCAGGTTCGGCCCAATCCTTGCAGACCAGGCCGAATTACCCATGCAATGGGCCTCTAGTTTCTTCATAAAACACTTTGCACCTGGAGACCAACAACCAGACCACCAACTCAATCATAGCAATCAGTCGAAAGACATCTAAGCCACATTGCTGTTAATGTTTGCATATAATTATAAATAACCTCCTTGAATACAGAACTTGAAATTAAAAGATTAACCTATATTATTTAATTTTAGCTATTGATTAATATTATAAAAATAGAATCAGAACTAAGAGTTTAGAGGAGCAGAGTGAAAATTACTGATCTAATAAATACTAGGCACATGCCAGTAATTTGTCAGAAGGCAGGAATTTCCAGCCCTCCAGGAGCTTACAGCCAGTTATAGGAAACAAACAACTCCAAAACAACATCACTACTAACAACGGCAAGCACAATGTACTAATTTATACTTATCTCTGGCTGGAATACTTATCCTAAGACTGTGATTTATGAAGACAAAGCCAGCAAGGAATAGTATAGACTTTCTACTTTTTACAAAACAATATGTATGCCAAACATTTTTGTTGACAGTATTTTTCTTTTGATATAAAATTTACATATAAGTGTACAAATCTTAAATGTATATTCACTAAGTTTTAACAATGTTTACATCCTGTAATTCAAAATCATAGCACGATATATAACTTTATCACCACCCCAAAAAGGACACATTCCTTCCCAACCAATTTTTGCCCTTCTCCCCAAATACAGCCACTATCTGCCTTTTCCACCACTGATCAGTTTTGCCTATTTTAGAACTCCATATACATGAAATCATGGTATAAACTCTTATGTAAGGCATCTTTAATGTTTTTAATCTTCTTTCCAAAATATTTTAAAGGTTAAATTCATTTTTTAATGAACAGAATGAGACTTTTTAGATGAAAAAGGACAGTCTCAATTAATAGATTCACAGGCAGTATCAGATTATCATTTCTCTTGTCTTACACTCATGCATTTCATCTTTAAGCTTTTTTGAATTATGTGTTCTTTTCAGAAATTTGGAAAATACAGAGAAACAGAAAATAAGGTCCTCATGAACACCTGTAATCAAGAAGTAACATTTTTGCATACTTCCTGCCAGTCCCTTTTAATATCCATTTTTACTTACATAGTTGAGATGAACTATAATATACAAATATTTCACAAATTGTTTAGCTAAAAATAAAAACATGCATCAGAGAAAATCTAATAATATACAAGAGTTCCAGCTCAAAGTATTATCTCCTTGAACTCAAAATGTCCCATATTTTTATATTACATGTAGCCGAGAAATCTGAAGCCAGATTATCACCTATCTTTGAATATAACTTGTCTATTTTTCATGGATGCTTATGGGGAGGAAGGAGGAAAAAGAAGGATGATAGTATGGGAGCATTTAAATTCTTGGCATTTCACATTATATAATTTGTATTTATGTGTCTTCAGGTTCCATAACCCTTTCTTCTGTGAATTTCCACCCAGTAAATTTATTACGGATTTTAAATTTTTCAGTACTAACATTTTTACTTTTAAAAACCTTTATTGTTGAAACTAATACATAAGTCCCCCCCCCCTTTTTTCCCCAGTGACTTCTACCCTTAACATTTTTATTTTATTATGAAGTTTCTATTTTCTCCATCTGTTTAGTCATTGTAACTATTTTTTTCCCTTTTAGTACTTGAACACATTATAGCAGCTGCTTTAAAATCTTTGATTGCTAATTTCAACATTTAAGTCATCTTCAGGTCTGTTTCTACTGATCTTTAAATTCTTGACTATGTGTTATATCTTCCTCCTTTTTATTGTGAATCTTTTATTTCACATGTCTAGGAACTTTTGAATAGATGCTGGACATAGTGGATAATATGTTGAAGAGAGTCCAGATTACATTGTCAACCTTAATAAGTGTTGAGTGTTGTGCCATAAATTACCAGATCCTTTTGGTTTAATCAGGCTTGGTTTTTTCTTTGTTAGGGTGGGTCTATTTCAGTTTAAATTTAGTTTTAGGTTAGGGCTTTCAAGCTAAAAGTGATCTCTACTATTGAGAGATCTTTTGTGACAACAGAATAACTGAGGTGCTCAGCAAGGTCTAAGGGCAACAACTCCTAGCACTACAGAATGACTGCTGTATCACAGCAAAGCAGGTGGTTGCCAACAGGCCTTGTAGAGGCAAGAACCTGCACTGAATCTCCATACAAGACTTCCAGGAATTCCCATTTGAGTAGCACTCTTCCTCGCAAATTCCAATCAATTCAGTAGCCTAGAACTTCAAACTCTGCCTGCTTAGCTTAATGAAACTGCAACTCCACTTGGGTTTTACCCACTCTGTACTCAGGAAACTGTCTTGTGGCAGGAAGTTGGGGAAGTCCGTGAGACTCACATCATATTTTTCCTTTCTCTTAAGGATGACAGTCCAGGATTGCCTGTTGCTCAGTGCCTGAAAAGAAGAGCCTCAAGTATTTTGACTAGTTTTACAGTGGGAGGCTTAAGTTGCAAACCTAAGATCTAACAGTGAAATTTAGGCTAAACGTTCCTACCTTTCAATTTCTGTGACTACTTCTGAGGGATATACTTGTTTTCAGTCCTGTTTAGTCTACTTCTTTAAGGGCAGATCCACTTCTTAGAGAAGCTTTAGTCAGACCGCTGGGACTAAACCCTGTATTTGCTATTAATTTTATGATGAAGTGGTTGCAGACTTTATCCAGCAATTTTCTGATGCTCAGATTTTTACTTCTCAGGAGTCTCAGAAGCACTTGCCACTTACTTGTTAGCTGAATTCACTGTACTTATAAAGAGGCTTCTGCTCATGCTGTGAAGTTATTCAAACTCCATCCAGGCTTTCCAACAGGAGACATAAGACTTCTTTTGTTCCCCCTCTTCTTCAACTGTGTATTCTTTAACTTCTGTCCCTTACACTCAGTATCTTCTTGTTTTAAAATCCTTTGTCAGTAGAGAGAAAAAAACTGGCTCTCTTTTTTCTATGCCTTTGTCCACAGCAGCAACAAAAGGAATGGCAGTAAAGAAGTTGCTTCAGTTTGAGGAAAACTAATAATCAGAAATTTACCTCAGAAGATTGAGTCTGCTCTCTCTTCTTCTAAACCTGAATGTGGATATCAAGCTGCCTAGCTAACTTAAGCAGTAAAGAGTTGCTTTGGCTTGGCAGAAATAACGAAGTTATATCTGATCACAACAATCATGTCTGCAGTGGGAGTTTCAATACCAATGAAAAATGTGCGATGTTCAAGAAAAGCAAGTCTCACCAAAACCGGTTTGGCTCAGTGGATAGAGTGTCGGCCTGTGGACTGAAAGGTCACAGGGTCGATTCCGGTCAGGGGCATGTATCTTGGTTGCAGGCACATCTCCAGTAGGGGGTGTGCAGGAGGCAGCTAATCGATCTCTCTCTCTCATCAATGTTTCTAACTCTCTATCCCTCCCCCTTCCTCTTTGTAAAAAAATCAATAAAAAATATTTAAAGAAAAAAAAAAAGAAAAGCATGTCTCAAGGCAAGAGGATTGATTCCTTAGACCATTGTACTACAGATGACAGTTTTGTCACGATTGATTATTTTTAGTTTTTTTGTAACTGTAGAAATCTTTGTAAAATTCCTCAATTATTGAGATTCTCATTGTTTCTTTGAAATTAAACAGATGCTTTGCAATTTTTTTTTTAGTTTTTCCAACCCCTGTGTACCACATCCTATTTTTATAAGGAGGGGTTTTTAAAACAGAATCATTAACATCTGTTTAGAATGTGACTTTAACAGTAAATAGCATACCAATTCTAAAATGTAAAAGAACATTATTATGAGAGTATGAAGAAAATGCTGGGGGAAAAAAAAGTTGAATTTTGTGTATACTGAGAGATGTTCAATAATTAGAATAAAGTGACAATATCACTTTTCTCACCAGCTACAGAGACCTAATACTACTTTCAAGAATAATGTTGAAATATATGACATTAAATAAAAACAATCAGAATAATAAAACAACTAAAAGTCAGCTTGTCAGATAAGATAAAAATCCCAGAAGCAAAGTGGGACCAGAGTGTAGAAATTCTCTTACTAGTTTTATCACATTATTTTAATAGCCATTTGAATTAATAATGTAAATAGCATTAGTTTAATACATTTTCATTCCATTAGTGTGGGAATAGAATTTATCTTATAAAATGTTATATCTATATATGTATCTAGGATTTAATATGTGTTCAACAAACATAGTGATGAATAAATAAAAACTGTCATTGGAATTTTACTTCTATAAAAAAATGCTAAATTTCTCCGTAAGTGAAATGAAAAGAAAAAGAGGGCGACTAAGTACAAGTCTATTAATCATAAAGGTAAGTTATGTAAATACAGAGCACATACCTATTACCTGAAATAAAGGGCAATCTTTAAAGGAATACTAATACCTGAGTGGCAAATAATTGATAACAGTAACAAGTTCTTTTAATTATTGAATTTCTAGACCTTTTGTCTACATTGTTTTTCTAACCTCTGTTTGTTTTCCTTAAATTCGTAAAACTTAGTGTCTAGGATTTCACCAATTAAACTCTGCAACATCTCAAAGTTCATTTTCTACAGAATAAATGGTATTATATATATATACACTTAATATAGTAAGTATTATGTGCTGAACATTGCCCCCAAAATTCTTATGTGGAAGTTGTAATCTTCAGCACCTCAAAAATGTGACTTTATTTGGAAATAGGACCTTTAAAGAGGTGATTACATTGAAATGAGGCCATTATGGGTGGGTCACAAAGAAACACCAGGGGTGTAGCAATACAGAAGAAAGACTAAGAGGACACTTTGAGGAAGCAGCAGCCATCAGCAAAGAGAGAGGCCTCGGAAGAAACCGAATCAGTCAACAACTAGATCTTGGACTTCTAGCCTCCAGAACTATTTTAGAGAATATAAATTTCTGCTGTTTAAGCAACCTAGTATATATTATTTTTGTTATGGTAGCCATAGCAAACTAACGGCAGAATATAAATTGCCACATTTTAATAGTTTTGTTCAAATAATAGTTGAAAAATAAATTATTTCAATAATCTTACTTTATCTGGACTAATATTCTTTATGTTAGAAAACAAATAGGAAGCTATTTTTAGAAAGATCATTGTACAACCTTCTGATATAAGAAAAGATGATTTTCTATAAAGAGAAAACAATACAGTTAAGTACTAAGATATAAAGCACATAGTTTGTTGAGATTTTATTATAAAATTTGTCAGAAAATACATCAGAATTACAATTAAAATGTGAATACAAAATATGCCATACTCTTCAGATTTTAGTCATCCTGAAAAATAATTCATTAGAGGGACTCAGATTTATATAATGGTTTTAAAGTACATGCCTATGAAATTTAATTCTTGACCAATTAAAGGTAACTAATAATCTTTCAAAGTAAAAAATATTGACGTTACCTGTAAAATGGTATTACTGCACATTTGACTTGTCTTCTCTTTCAAGATAAGCTTTTATTCTTTCAATGGCCATATTGTGGATTAAATATAAACTTCTATACATTAACAGCTACATTTTAGATTAAATATTGGGGAAATGAAGTAGAAATGACAGTACTAATTTGAGTTTTTAGATGAATTGAAATAATTTTATAACTTAAAATTCTAAATTAATTTGATACATAATTTTCATTCATATAGCAAACTGCAAATGGGCTTCTAAGAATTTGCTTTTCAACTTTTAAAAGAAGTCCGCACAAGAAAGACTCCATGAGAGGGGAGATAGCTGTAGTAAAACAGCTGTCAAGAGCCCTAGATTCTGGTCCCAATTAAGTCATTACTATGGGACATTACTTTGGATATGCCATTTAATCTTTGTGACTCAATTTCTTTCATGAAAATTAAAGGGGCTTGAGCTGCTTTAAAATTTTAATATTAATGAGTTAGTGGTTTAGAATATAACAAAAAAGAGCAGATTTAAGGTAAGTTAGAACACTTTAATTTAAAAAAAGAAATCATTGGGACTCATGTATGAAGAGAACTACTAAAAATAACACTTGGGCTAATGAAAATTATCTTCATTTATATAAACTTAAAATTTTTGCTAAGAAAATCCAATATTACCCAATGAATTGCTAACTCGAAATTTGAAAGATAAAAAGGGCCTTGGAGGTATATAATGCTGCCTATATTATATTAACAACTACCATATAAAATATATATAGTAGTGTCTAGAACTTAGGAGGCATTCCTTACATAGAGCTATTATATTTGTTTTATCACAGCACTCAAGTCACTATACTTTTGAACCTTTATTCTTTAACCTCTAGTATTATTTCCCCCTTATAGCATCATGTAATCACTTTGGTAATCATTTCTTTTATATGAAAATTAATAATAAAATTAGACATGAGCAGCGTTGTAAGCTACAGAATCCAGCTGGAAATCTTTCAGAACAAAACCAAATCACCATAAAATAGTAAGTTTTAGGAAAGGATGATCATACAGACAAAATCTAGCAAACATCTACATCATATTTTATGCATAAGAATGTCATGAAAAACTGGATTAATTCTTTAACAAAGATATTTTAGGACTATTTTTATATGAATTTAAATAACAAAAAAACATTACAAACTTTCATACTTCCAAAGTTTCACAAAATTTAAATAACAAGCAAATAAAAAATTGGTAACAAATCTTATTTTCTAAATGACTTACAGAAATTTCTAACACTATAGGAAAGTTATTGACTTTGAAAATGTTCTTTAAAATTTTATTGACAAAAATTAATCATAAGATATGAATAGGCCAAACAAATCACTGTAGTATATGTATTACATGCATGTACCTTTCTTTAGGAGTGCTGCCACTGCATTATATTCAGCTATATTTTTGCTGTTAAAGTCATAAGACTGAAGTTATCTTCTTAGGCTGCTCTTATGCATGAACAACAAAGTCACTGTCAGTATCATTTACCTGACTTAGCTATCAGTCAAGAAACGAACAATGAAGCTAGGCTATGGGTAGATGGGTTAGGGGACTGTACTGTTTGCTCTACTTTTTTCCTTCAACTTCCATACACTGTACATTATGTTTGGGTGATGGGCTCCATAATCTGGTGCTAGGACAGAACATAATACGAGGCATGCAGATAGAACAGGTCAATAACCAGAAGACCTAGTTGCAAATCACACAAATTTGTTTTTGAAGACTTCAATAAATTGTCTTAAGAAGTAAGGTTGTATAGTGTTGAAAAGGACAAAAAATAGAGTCAGACTACTTGGGTGTAAATCCTGGCTAGTTATATAACAATAGGCTCTAGCTATCAAGTTTCCTCATTTGTCAAATAGCAAAAAACAAACAAACAAAAAAACACACAAAACACAGCAAGTAACTTGTTGAAGTTGCAGAGTAAATTAAATTGTTAAGTGTATTTAAAAAAAAATTATTATCATCTAAGCTACCTCTGCTGAATGTCGAGCAATAAAATCAAAGTTCATTTTTCATGCTTAAGTTAGACTGTGAAAGCTAAAATGGCATATTGCAACCCACTCTTTTTTCCCCACCCTCTCCAGTTTGACAGCAACTGTCTTTACTTTCAAAGAGTAGGTGAAACTAAGGAACAAATTTTCAGAGCCAAGATATTCTGTCAGCCTTTAGCATAGGGTGGTTCTCTTAGCGGTGCCAACCTCGGGTGTTCTAGGCTTAATTCTTAAGCCTTCCTTTATTAGGCCACTGCATGGCTGCCTAAAGCTGAAGCAATAATGTTTGTAGATTGAGAAAGAGAGAGGTGATCATTTTATGAGGTTCAAGATACTACAGAGCAAGTATGAAATTGGATGATAGGAAACAGTGAGTTAAGAATGTCCAAGGAGTCTTAACACTTTTGACACCATAATCTTCTCATGGAAAACACATTTCTATAGAGAAGTCTTCAGGAGAGCTATGAATTTTTTCCCAATGTTTCATAGACATTTTATGTGTTTCTTCAATAGCATATCTTATGCTAAGTCTTATTACAAAACTTGACATTAAAGTAGGGAGATAAATTGTGTCATTTATTTTTTTTAAATGGCAAAAACTTTATAATCTAAAATGAGCAATCTCCATTTGAATGAAGAACAAATTTAGAAGTGAGCTTTTTTCTATATACTTTGGGATATGTCTTGGAATTAAAAAGACACTGAAAGATTCCAAGCAAAACAAAAATTATATATAAAATAGAAAAATTTAATAGTGGTTTCTGAATATAAAAAAAATAACTATGTATAACTGCATAACCAACAAAGTTTGAAAAGATAATTAAGGTTAACATGTCCCAATGAATATAACTGTAAAATCTAGCATGACAAAAAGAAAAACTTGCTAGTAACATAAAAAATAAAGTGAGACCATTATCAAAGAAGTATCCTTTCAATAATGTTCTCAGACCTAATAAATTAGTTAAATGATGTCTTTCAAATATTCAAGCCCCAATATTCCATGATACATATTCCATTCAAAATACGGGCGGAAATGAAAGGTAGTCATATATTTAACAAAGGAAATATAACCTCAGAATAAAAAAAACAGACAGAAATTATTCCAAAAATTTAATTTCATGCAAGGTAAAATTTCTAGGTAACAAAATTCTTAAAGTTCTTTGGTAAATTATATTTAAGCAAAGTCCCTTCTAACTATTTACATTATGTAACAGTAAATAAGCTCTAAAATATTATGATAGAATACACTATAAAGAAAATTTGCTGAAAAGTATTACACTGTAGTGTTAGTACATAATTTAAATGATTTAACTATTACCCATTGATTTACTAAGATCCCACAAATACAAAGAGATAAAATAATTGATTCTCCACAATGAAGTCCTTTGCCCAAGAATAGACCACCATATTTAAAAAATGACCAGAGTTGCTAAATCAGCCAACATTAAGATGACTAAACAGGGTTCAATTTATAAAATGCTGACAATATGGACACTACTTCTAAGAATGTTTACAACTCAATTTCACTATATAGTAAACTTTATTAGTTGGGAAAAAAAATAAATCTACTTCAGTTGCCTAGAAAATCATCCAATTTAATACAATTCAAGAACTATATGATGGAAATTTTGGAGGAAATAAGTAATATAGTAACAGTATAATAAAAATTTTGAATTTAAATAAAAAATTAAATTTATTATCTTTTCAAAAAATGGTGTTACTTAAGCCTTTAAAAATTTTCAGAGAATATTCAAATTTTTATAACCAAAAAATCCATTTGATTATGTTCCCAAAGTTTAGTTATATATTTGTCCATCATTTTTAAGCTTTGAAGACCTTAGAGTGTGCAATTCATTTCAAAGGACATTCATGAAGACAAAGTGATTAATATAAAATATTCTCCATCACTCATTTTTAATGGAGAGGAGGATCCTAGAAAATTCTCATTAACTCAAGGATAGTGAAGATTACAGATTCAAAGAGTCAGTCTTTTAGAGAAGCATTTCCTTGAAATTTAGGATCTTGATAATGTGAGGGAAATGGAATAAAGGTAGAAAAATATAAGTAAAACTCTAAGATATTTAAAAATTGAGGGTATAACATTATATTACTTATGTCATAAATTGAACCCTGCTTTATTTAAAGTAGAGCAAAAAAGAAAATTAATAGCATAATTCACACAAGTCAGAGGAAGAACTGCAACCCAATTTAACTGATTTTTAATAATTATTGCCCTGAGTTCAGAAGAAACACAGCCCAAGAGATTGTTTAGCACAGGAATAACAAATTAATATATACAAATGCAATGCATTAGATAATTTTTTGGTATTGAGTTAACATTGCATATAGCAAGAATTAGAAACAAAACAGAAATGTCTATTTCCTACCTATATCACTGGCTACCATCTTGGAAAACTTTCTGCTTTTGGTCTTCACTGAAAATAATATTTTAATATAAAAATGTCAAAATCTAGTCAACATAAACTAAATAAATTAAACATAATTAAAATAAATACTTTAAAATAAAGATACTATACCCTTTTCTATAAAATTATTCATTTTTTGTTCATCATCTGAATTGAGTGGTGATGAAGAACCTACACAAATGAAGACAATGGAAGGAACAGGCAAACAGTAAGTCACAAACACCAAGTTGTCACAGGGAAAAATACAAATAAAATAATCTGGTAAACTCTAAAACAAGTTTCTACATGATTGGCCACAAAGAAATGTCATGTATATAGTTAACAAGAATTATAATATTACAATAAGAATGAAAATCGATATTGTATTATCTTTTATGGTAGACCAATCCCTGGTATATATAAATAACAATTCTAATTTATAATATTTTTTATAAGTTACATCCATTGGGCAAAATTTTGGTAAATACTGTATGTGAGAGAACAGAAAAAGAAAAATCTAAAGTACAAGTTAACTGTTTCTGAAAGAAAATGTAAAGTTCTTGATATTAGTTACTGAATAAAGTTTATCTAGTAGAACTCAGAATCCTGTACAAGTACTATACTGATAAGATTGAGAGTTAGTTTTCTACATACAAACTTCAAAAAATATACAAACTCAATTATTACCATAAAGATTTTTAACATACTGAGGATAGTACTTAAAAGTTCAGCTATGTTCAAATACTTATTTAAATTTATAAGGTTAAGACATATAAAATTTTATTTCAGCTGTGACTTCTAATATTATTTTATGTTTTAAGAGACAGAGAAAGAAAGAGAAACATCCATGCTTCTTGTCTTAACCCTGACTGGGGAATGAACTGCAATCCAGGTATGTGCCAACTGGGAATCAAACCTGCAACCTTTTGGTGTGCAGGACGATACTCCAACCAGCTGAGCCATTTGGCCAGGTCTAGTAATTTTTGTAATTATGATTTTATTGGCATTTTCTTTAAAAAGGTGTTTCTAATTTTTCATACTATTTCTTTAATTTCTAACACATATTTTTTATTATGAATGCATTTCTAAGTAGTATTCTAGTTGACTCTTAGAATTAAGCTATTCTTCATAAAATAGTTAAAATGATCTCATCCATTAAATTTTTAAATCCCCTCAGCTGTAAATAAATCACTCCTATTCCTCTGAATTATCGTGACACTTTATCTAATGTTAACCAATTAATACCTTTGATTTTAAGTTTATACCGTATGACCTTTTTCCCAACTGATTTATCTTTGCATTCCCTTTGCACTCAGTGAAATTTTTTCCTCTAGAAACCATTAAGTAAACATTTGCTGAAAGAATAAAGCTTTTCTATTAGAAGCAAATATCCCAAATAGAACCGACAATAAATAAAAACATTTTTCTCTGTTTTTATTTCCTTTTTTATCCAAATGGAAAGAACTGAATCTTAATAAATAAGGTCAAAATTTCCCTCATGACAAAAACTTGTGAGGTGGCTTTTCCCAGACCAAGTAAAACCTGCCAACAATGACAGGATCCAATCACTTTATAATAGTCTTAAAAGATTAATCTTTAAAAACCAACTATTTTTGTTTTATAGCATTTATAGGTCCTCATAAATACTATATTAAAAACTGCATAAGTAATGTTGAGCTCAGTAACATTTTTAGGAATAGAAATAACATTGTTTTTCATATGAATATAATTCAGATGTAAAGAAGAATATGGTTATGAGATAATGCTAGATTTGATAATATCACTGTCATTTCTGATACTAACTACAGCCACATGAATGTACAGAAGTTATTAATACTTGTTTTTTTCATATATTGAAAAGTAGAGCAGTAACAATACATCTAAACATAAGTATAAAAATATATGTCTAGTATTTCCATTAACTGTAAATTTAAAAGATTTAGAGATACTAAAAATGCCCACCACTCTTTATCATACTTCTGTGATATCTCATGAAAAAGTTCCAAAATTGTTTTGAGCTTGTACTACTTGAATACATTTACCAAATTACTCTGATTAAATAAACAGAAAATATACACAACCTTTTGTTTTTTTCTAGGGTAGATGAAAATTCATGAAGGCACCATTTATATCATGGCATATGTGGCTTTTGCAATTTGAAGTAACCTAACAAATGTGAGTTTTTTTAAATCATTTTAACATAAATACACACACACAAATTTTGAATGCAGTGCTAAAATAAAAATTGTAACACTACTAAAGTGCTCAGTGAAGCAATGTGAGTTTTTAAAAATAAAGATCAAAGAGATAGAAATAATAATTTCCAATGTTAATTCAGAAAGGCAGAATTAATATTTCAGAGAGAATGATTATTTAAAAATAAATGAGGAAAGGCAAACTATTTTTAATATAATTTTGACACTGATTAAACTGTTGATATCACAAATTTTGACCAAGAGATTTAAAAACTTTTCAAAAAAGTTCCTCTTCATTTATAAGTATTATTTTGAGTAAATACACTGGTTTTGATAAGGGGCATATTCATTTCTATAATATTGGTCCTCCTTAGTATTTGAGAAATTTCCAACCCACTGTTACACATTTCCTTTTCTCTCATTAATACAAAGAGTTTTCTATTAACTATATTGGTTTTAATCATCTATACTGTATCATTTAACTATTTCTCTTACTTATTTTCCACTGCACTACAGAAAGTATTTGAAGCTAGTAATTTAATTACTACTTTCCAGGTTTTTAATAATATGATCCCCTTGTGGTTCTTTACATTCACCTCAAACTCATTCCAGCCATTTTTCTTTTCTTATCATCCTAAATTAGCAGGATTGTGTTCATGAACACGATAATAAATTATGTCTTTATTTCCTTATTAGAATGCTAATAGGAATGAAGACAAATGTTACAAATGTACAACTAGTAAGACAACTAGCCTATGAAAGGTAGCAAAAACTGCTAACTATTTAAAAAAACAGACAAGCAGTGGAAGACACAGCTATTAACAATATAGTGTCACAGGGGTAGGTTTCCAGAATTTTATTCTGAAATAACTCTAGTCCTGTAAGGTGGAAAATACAGTTACCTGCTCCATATCATTCATTCATATTTTATTCTATCAATGCTCAGACTTAGTATTAGGTGCTAATTATGTGAATGATTCTTATGGCTCAATATATTTCATTAATTTGATAAGTGAATTTAAATATGAAATTTAAAGATTCAAGAAAACCAGAAGTTAAAGTTAGATATATTTTAAGGAATGGCTCACTTGTGCGATATCAGGAAAATACAATTTTAAAAAGAAAACCTTTTGCAGTCTTATCCTAATATATAAAAACTAGGGGTCTGTCACATCCACAACGACCAGGAGGCTTGACCATTTGCCAGGATGCATGTGAGTGGGCTGAACTGCTGACCTCTCAGGGAGAGAGAGGTGGGGCTGATCGGCAGTGGCAGTGGCTGCTTGCGAGTCCTGGATAGAAAAGCAGGGTGATCAGATCCTGCTTCTCTCTCCCTTGCTAGCAGCCAAGCCTTTCTCTCCCCCAGAGGTCAGCAGTTCAGCTACTCATCAGCAGCCTGGAGAGGGTGCTGATCAACCTCGTTTCTATGATCAGGCCCAGATATTGGCCCAAAGATGCTGATTGGTATATAAACCAACCAATCAGAACCAAATCTGGGTCAACTGTGAGGAACCAATGGCTGCCTAGGAGTCAGAGCTTTTGACACTAACTGGCATAGAAAACCAACCAATCAGAACCAATTTGGCCTACAAAGGAAGGCAGTTGGGGGTGAGATCAGACCAGCAGGGGAGAGCAGTTAGGGGTGATCAGGCCATCAGGGAAAGGCTGTTGGTGGCCATCAGGCCAGCAGGGAAGGGTAGTTGGGGGCAAGATCAGGCTTGGCAGGGAAGGGCAGTTGGGGGCAAGATCAGGCTTGGCAGGAGAGGGCAGTTGGGAGCAATAGGGCCAGCGCAGTTGGTGGCAATCAGGCTGGCAGGGGAGCAGTTAGATGTGAATTAGGCTGGCCGGGGAGCTGCTAGGGGATGATTAGGCTGGCAGGCAGATGCGGTTAGGAGCAGTCAGGCAGAAAGGCATGTGAACAGTTAGGAGTCAGCAGTTCCAGACTGTGAGAGGTATGTCTCATATTGGAGAGGGTGTAGGCTGGGCTTAGAAACATTCCCTCCAGTGCATGAATTTCATGCACCAGGCCTCTTGTAACTAATAAAATGCTAAAATGAAGTATTAGAGAGTAAAGTAAAATATACTTCTCAATATTTCCCATTCTTAGAATTCTGATGTAGTAGAACCAGCTAAGGATCAGAATCTAAGAATAATTTACCTTATGCTAAGAACAATCTTTCTAGCAAAAGTTGATGAAAATTTCCAGCCAGGATGATTTAATAAATATGATAGTTAAAAGTATAAAGTCAACTTTATTAAAGATTAGCAAAATTTCAATCCACTGAAACATAATAAATTCAGGATCCTCTTAATCTTCCGGAGACTAAAAAGCTACTAAAAGTTCCCCTAAAATACCAATATATAAATAGGTTAATAAAGCCCTATATGTAAATAAAAAGGGCAACTGCTTTAATATAGCTATAAAATTACATTAAATTTTACTTTGATAAAAAAAGAATATAGTCGACAATTATTATAATTGTCGACAGTCACCAGTAGAGTACAAATGTTAAAAATCTTTCATATTTAATTGGACATTACTGGAGGATTAGAGTATTCTTCTACCAAATGATGACAGGCATGCCTAAAGCAAAGACAAGTTAGATAACTAAACCATTTGAATCACTGGTAAAAAGTAAAATCTATTTTCTCTAAAAAAAATGTATAACTAGTAGAAACCTAAGTAAATAGTTATATGACTCTTAATAGGTAGTAACAGCTATAGATTTTCATGTAGGGCATTTCTTTTCATTTAATGAAAAAGCAAAAAAATACTGAAATGATTTTTCTGAATATTCAACACCAAAGCTCCTTGTAGTTGTATTTTAAATCCATACCTATAAAGTGGAAGACTGACATGCTATGTTAATTTTTATAGAATTATAATTATTAGTGAAATAAAACTCAAATTACCAGAAGTTGGAGATTTGCAGCGATCCTCTGGGACTACAGTCCCTTCATTAATATCACATAGACCTGCTAAAAAATAAAACCAAAAACCAAGTCACATCACAGATTTATATAAATGCAATTTTATCTACTATTTGTAGTACACATTAAATGACTGTCCATTTAAAAAACCCAAAAGATTAATAAATTCCTGCTACTATGCTTGTTTTGAGATAGATATGTAAAAAAATCTTGATATTAAACACCTCAAATATAGCAATCATCACTTAAAAAAATAGAATTTTGAAGAGATAATTTGCTATTCTTCAAGAAACATTAGACATAATGTAAGACTTTGTTTAAAATCAGTAATTTGAGAGGCATGTAATTATTATTGGATTTCTCTTGAAGAATAAATACTGGTAATAACTCTGGACCTTCAACTCAAAGTGGTTTCCACTATGTATGGTTCAAACACTTCCCTTACAGATTTTTGAATAATAAACAAACATATATTTTATACCTCCGAATCTTTAATTTTAAAATAGTGCACATTACTTATCTTGCAAGGTGGCATCTCTTAAAAACTATACCAGTGCCTTTTTAAAAAAGCTCTAAAGAACTACTTTCTTTTTATAGGTATAAGTGAATTATATAAAACTAATCTATCTACAGCATGGCCTAAATTCAGAGGAGAAAATATAGCAAGACAAGACAAGACATGGCAAATGCAAAGTAAACAATTAGTATGGATATTAATTTGTGTGGTGATTTAAATGAAAAGAATTTATGCATATTCTTTAGTAATTACAAATAAATCCATCAAAGGTTTGGCATAGTTGGGCAAGAGAGAAGAGGTCACACATCTGGGCTTCTCAAAAAAATTAGGTATCATACAGACCAGTTATTTTCAATCTTTTTCATCTATTAGCACACACCAATATATATGTATATATATTTTGCAGATCTGACAAAAAAAATAGCTCTAATTTGGATTCATTCACACCTGATGGCTATTGTTGTGTTAGCTGTTGTCATTTTATTATTTTACAATCTAAGGGAAAAGAGGTCAGTAACCCTAACTAAACAGTCAGGTATTGCATTATTTTAAAAATTCTAGTGGTACACTAGTTGATAATCGCTAACGTAGATACATCATCAGTATCTGCTTTACCCTTCCTTTGGTGAAATACATGATGATGCAATGTCTACAGTCACCAAGAAAGCTCTTAACAGTAATATTTTCAGAAAACACTGATACTGAATTGAGTTTATTAAAAGGGTTTTCTCTTTTGAACATATTATTTGTCTTCATGGGGTAGAAAGTTTTTGGATGACAATCAGTTTTCTTTTCAAAGTTCATCAAACTAGTGTTTCTGGAAAATCTAGTTTTTATAGTTCTAAAGTGATAGATGAAATTATAGGTATGCATCTAATCTCTAAGAAAATATTTGCTTATATATAAATGATGGTAGGTCTTTAAATAGTAGTGATATATGGTAACAACCTAAGTATCCTGTTGATGAATGCATAGCATAAGAAAATGAAATATCACTAAAGAGAATGAAATTTTGCCATTTGCAGCTATATGGATGGACCTTGAGGGCATTATGCTAAATGAAATAAGTTAGACAGAGGAAGACAAAATATTTTATGATTTCACTTATATGTGAACAAAAAAAACAAAACTAAGAAATCCCCACAAGCTAGTAGAGAGAAAAAAGATTGGTGAGTGGCAGAAGTGAGGGGATGTGGAGATGGGACAAATGGGTTAATAGGGTCAAAAGGTACAAATTTCCTGTTTAAAAAATAAGCCATGAGGATGTAATATACAACATAGTGACTATCCTACTATATAATAAAGCTTAATATGCTAAGTGTCTGGTCTTCCGGTCATCTGTTCAACCGATCAAAGCATAATATACAAATGATATGTTAAGGCCGCTCAATCGCTCACTCTGACATACACTGACCACCAGGAAGCAGACAGTCAACTGGTCAACCAGTTGTTATGATGTGCACTGATCATCAGGGGGCAGATAGTCAACTGGATGATCAGTTGCTATGATGTGCACTGACCACCATGGGACAGACACACTGACTGATAGGTTAGCTTGCTACTGGAGTACAGCTGATTGGACTGAGCAAGATGGGATAGACACACCCTGGACCCTCTCATGGTCCCTCCCTGGCTGGCCAACCTCCCACATCCATCCATGGCTCCGATCATTCACCAGTGGGGTCCCTCAGTCTGGCCTGTGCCCTCTCGCAATCCAGGATCCTTTGGGGGCTTGTTGGAGAGGTGGTTATGGCTCAATACCACAGGCCAAGACGAGGGACACCACTGGTGCAGAAATTCATGCACCAGGCCTCTAGTAGTTAATAATACTGTACTGCATATTTGAAAGTTGCTTGTAGAGCTGATCTTTTTCTATGTTATTGAAAATATTGAACTTATTTGAAATTACTTGCAATTGCATAGTCAAAAACTTCATTTTTAGAGCTTCCTCTCATATATTTTGGAAATATCCTTCCTAAAGTTTAGATATAGTTTGATACAGCTAGCTAATTACCATCTTTATAATTATAAACTTCCAAGACCAAGTAAGCACATTTTCTCATAAGTCTATTGCTTTCACATTACTAATGTATTTGGAGTTGAGAATATATTCAGAATAGAAATTTTTCTTTTGTGTCTTTCAGGGAGTGAAAAAGTGGGCAGCAAAATTAGAAACATATTATCACATTTGCTTTTAGGAGAATTAAGACTAGCACATATATGGGTAGTTGAAATACTTCAACAGGACTTGTCCATGTGGCAGTTTCATAAATTTTATTATAAAAACACTATATATATTTTAGTCAATGGTTCAATTATATTTAATACAGCTATGAAATACTTAAACAGTAATGTTTTATCTTTTAAAATAATTTCATAAGTGACATCTTATTCTTTATAAAAATATATTAGCAACTATTGATGGAAAAGATTTCTCTGTTCAAACTGATCTATTAAAAAAGACAGAACAGTCTGACAATATTTGAGCTACACTTCAAGAAAATATCATAAAATATATACTTTAATAAGACTATAATTTTTATATTATTGCAATCAAATAATTTTAGTACCAATTACTCTCCATTTAATTTTAAAATTAAGACAAACATACTCTTAATGTTAAGGCATATTTTAAAATAACTTTCATTTAATTTAAAATATAATCCTAAATATTATTAAAGTGAGTAAATGATAATAATTAAATATCTAAAACTGATAAAGAAAAACTCAGACATTTAGGCACAGGACGACTAACTCTTCATCATAAAGTGAATCAAAGAATAATACAAATAATATAGGTTTACTACAGAATAATGTAGAATGCTGTGAAATTTAAGAAAAAAAATTTTTTTTAATTACACTGTAAAATTGGTTTTTATCCCTGGATACATTTAAGTATTTGGTTTCTAGCAATTTTATACAAACAACAATGAGCTATCAAGGAAAATAGAAATTAATCTTAGGAGTAATAAAACTTTTCTGAGTTTGTGGTAAAATTGTTAAAAGTATTGGCTCCCTCCAAAAAACTTCTCTCATGACAATGTTCTAACTTTGTAACGCTAAATATTAGTTTCTGCATAAAGAATCTGGATTAGGATACAAATATTTCAATAGCTATTTTCACATACATACTATGAAATGAATTTAAGTAATGATACATTATTTAATAAGCTTTTCAAAAAATAAGTGGGTAAAAAAAGCAATTTTATAGAAAAAGTAAATATGCCATGATTTTACTGACAAGGAATAAATAACTTACTTAAAAAAGAAGAATGGAGTTTTTTAAGAGTCAGAATAAAAGCTAGAAAAGCCACACATGCAAGAAGTCACAATCAGCACACCTTAGTCAAGCAATGAAAAGTGGGAAGGAAACAGGGAGAGAAAGATACTAGAATGATATGTCTGGGACGATTTCTGCTGAAGACAACATATGACAAAAAAACAGGGTGAAAAATTCAACAATATACTAAGGTCTACATGCCATCATCTTTTTTCCTTCTCTCATGAATTGTGACACAGGTACCATTAGCCAATAATGTCCTGAGAGCAACTGAGAAATGAATCTCAGAGAATTTTACTTCACAGGACTGAGTTAGGGAGTGGAGACCAGAGATTTCCACTATGCACTGGCATTCTATACATGGGTTAAATCTGTCCAATACAGAGTTCCCTTCAATCCTTGGTACAGGAGGGCAGGCCAGTTACTGTTGAAGACCTCATTAACATACCCTAAATGTGACAAAGATCCAATTCAATTTTCTGTGTGTGCACTGAGGTTAAAGAAAAAAAAAAAAGGTGAAGAGTACTGGTATGAACAGCTAACTATCTGTGTTCCACAGTTATTAGTATTAAGACATTTAAAATTAAGACTAATTATCTAGCAAAACAACGCTATAAAGAGAATTCTTAATGGATCTGGGTTTGCATTGAATCAAGGCCATCTGAGAATACTAGATTGAAGATCTAAAATTCACTTCTGCATGCACTTTTTCACACAGGAAATACTTCATTTTAATTAAATAGTTGAAAAAATTAATTGTTGGCCTCACAATGACAACGATAAAATGGGGAAAAATTCAAAGTACACTTTTGGTCTATGAGACAAAATTTCCTGTCATTACAGTTTAGCTAAAAAAGTTTGATAATTGGGTTTTTTCTTCATGTTAAGTAAAATCCTAGAATATTAAAAACAAACGCAAAATCTAATACAAAACAAAACAAAAAAAGGCTCAAACCTTTATTAGTTTTTGACAGTTTAATATTGCAGACTAAATCAGACAAGCTCTTTAACAGAAGTACTTATATTCAGGAAGTAACTCAGCATTTATAGAAATCTTAAAACTTGGGATTTTTTTTCTTTTACCTCCCGAAGGTTGTCGAGATTTACGAGGAGACCGGGGTTCTCTCCTATAAGGATCATTGGAACCGTATAATTCAATAGTGCCCAGATTGAGGAGTACTGCCTTCTGGAGGTAGTCAACGATCGCAATGCCATTACAATTGCCAAAAACAACCCTGAAACAGGAAAAGAGCAAATACTTTAGCACATATAAAATTACAAGAAAATGTAGTCTACAATGCTAAAAAGATAGCATGAGGGGTCTTAGAGAAAATTCCTCTTTAAATAAATCTTCTCATAGACCTCCCCCGCACCAAAAAAAAAATACAGGTGATATACAGCTTCTCATGGAACTGCATAGATCTTTTGCAGACATTAATGATTACAAATCAACACCATTAAAAAATTTTAACAAAAAATAATTTGGCACTTGAGCAGAGACATAAATCCCTATGCTAGACAATGTGACATCTATTTTTGAGCTTCTCAGAAGACCCTCCTTTCCAATGAGAAAGTTGGGGACTGTATCTTTGAAAAAGTTTTGGTAATCAACAATGAATGAATAAATTTTATTCCTTTAAGATCCTTAGCCAGGAGTTGAAAACTGAAATGTACAGAGGGGCTATATAAGTAAGTATAATAAACAGGTAAGGATAGTGGTGAACTGGCTAGTGTACTACTCTACTACCTCCCATCTGAAGAGGAAAACTCTGTTCCAAAAGACTTTTGCCAAGCAACAGAGAAATGGTTCAGATAATCAGATTTTTTTTCGGTGGAAACTCTAAATATAGATTTTCAGAGTAAATAATCTTGGCAATAAATTAAAATTTTAAAAATACATATAAAAAAGGGTAAATAAAATACAACTGTGAGTCAAATGAAGCCTATGATCAATTGATTGCAACTTCTTTTGAAACTTCCTATTATTTCTTTTTCTTATTCTCTGTTTCCTTTATGGTTGTGGGCAGTAAAATATTAAAAAGGAGAAGGTTTGTGTCCTTACATTGCGGGACAGCAAATAAAAGACATGAAAGAAAATTAGGTGCACAAATGCAAGAGATAGAGTAGGTGTAACAGCTACAGGAGAAAGAGGAAGGAATAAGTCCCTAAGCTAGCATCAAGAAAGGAGACAGTGAAGTGACCTACACATGCTAAGTAGCCCTGGGACTGAACAGTTAGCATGTGGTTTCTCAGATCACAATGTTGCTTTTAAAACAGACATTATAATAAAAAGTATGTACATTATAATAAAAAGTATGTACAATTAACATTATATACTTGAAGGCATGAATTAATAAGTATACCTGTATTACAGATGAATACTTTGTTAAAATATTACTATTACTTGAGGCCTGATGCATGAAATTCATGCATGGGGGGGTGTACACCCTCTCCAATCTGGGACCCCTCGAGAGATGTCTGACTGCCAGTTTGAGGTAGAATTGGGCATAAATGGGCAGTCGGACATCTCTCTCACAATCCAGGACTGCTGGCTCCCAACTGGTCACCTGCCTGCCTTCCTGATTGCCCCTAACCACTTCTGCCTGCCAGCATGATCATCCTCTAACCACTCCCCTACCAGCCTGATTGATGCTTAACTGCTCTCCTTCTAGCCTGTTTTCCCCTAACTCCCCTTCCCTGCAGGCCTGGTCACCCCTAACTGCCCTCCTCTGCAGGCCTGGTCCCCGCAACTGCCCTCCCCAGCAGCACTGGTCCCTCCAACTGCTCTCCCCTGCAGCCCTGGGTCCCTGCTCAATTCCCTTCCCTGCAGCCCTGTTTGCCCCCAACTTCTCTCCTCTGCCAGCCGGGTCACCCCTAAATGCCCTCCCCTGCAGGCTTGATCACCCCCAATGGCCCTCCCTTGCAGGCCTGGTCCTTCCCAATTGCCTTCCTCTGCTGGCCATCTTGTGTCCACATGGAGACAGCCATCTTTGACTATATGGGGCAGGCATCTTGTGTGTTGGAGTGATGGTCAATTTGTATATTACTCTTTTATTAGATAGGATGTTTTTATAATCTATGCAAGTTAACTTTGGAAATAGAAAGAACAAATTATATAGCGGTGGTTGACTATAGATTCAGCTTATAATACACAGTCTTCTGGGTCAATGCTGTTAGACCTCTACTATACCAATTAATCATAAGAAATTTCTGAGAGTATATCCAAGAGAGGACATAGTGACTTTAAACCTTTATCTATAATAATTCACTGGTCCATGAGTCATTTAATTTAATATCAAGAAGCAATATAACCATACCAGGAATAACTAATTCAGAATAGAATTATGTTCCAAATAAATACCAAATTTGGTCTAAAAGTAGTTATACAGTAGCTTTTTAAGTGATACTATAATGAAGGTCATCATTTCTATTAAAAAATATATGAAATACTATGAAGAGACTGAAAAACATAAATTATACTTACAATCCATAGGAAGAATTGACTGCCAGGCTGGTTATTTGTTGTGGTGGTTCTCCACCCACCCACACCAACTGAATAACTAGTTCTGCTTGATAACCTGGAGACTGCTTAAGTGGTGAATTTTTAACTCTGTAATAAGGAAAAACATGTTACATTTTATATCTTATTAGCCTACGTAATTAGAGAGTCATGCATAAATACCTATACAAAATAACTTGTACTAGATATTTTTAAAAGTAAAAGTCAGAATTCTATGCTGTAGAAACATTTAATCTAGTTGGAGATCAAACATGTACATAAATAAAGAAAGTAAGAAATTATATGGAAGTTACACATATAAAGTTGGGAGGTAGCAAGGAGGGCAAGAGGAAAGGGAGAAGCGATAAAAGGAGGACAGGAAGGGCTGGAGAGATGAATGAGGAGAAGCAGCAGCCTAGGCATTAAGAAAAAGAAAAATGCAAGTTACAAAAGCAGACTTAAAACTTAAAAATATGGTTTAACTAAATGAAAACTGGCCCAAAACATAAAGAAAGGGGAAAAATCATGAGCAATTTATTTTTGTATGTGACCTTTTCTACCAAAAAAATATATATTTTGGTTATTTGAATATGTTTTTATTGATTTTAGAGAGGGAAAGAGAGAAAAACATGGATGAGAGAGAAATATCAATCGACTGCCTCCTGCACACCCCATACTGGGGATTGAGCCCTGCAACCAGGGCATGTACCACTGACCAGGAATTGAACAGGCGACCTCTTGGTACACAGGATGATGCCCAACCAACTGAGCCATACTGGCCAGAGCTAAGTGAGAACATTTTTGATTACACAAATTCTTTCTCCAATATTTGCTCTTTTAAAACACATACAATGCATGGTTGCTTCAACAATTTTGAGGATTCTGTCTTGGAATAACAGTGTATAAAAGAAGAACAGCAGGAAGACTACTCGATATTGAACCTCCTAACACCAAACTCCCAGGTAAGAACCTCTTTGAATCATTTAGTTGGTACTTCTAATAAAGACCTTCTACTGTGGTATTTGCTAGACTCACTCTGGACAAGAAAAGGGTATGTTCTCCAAATTTCAGGGTAAAGGTGAATCACTAAGGGTACTCCTAATATTAATCGAGTTAGTCATTTCTACCTATACAAAGTCTGCAAGGCAATACACTCAGAACTGTGCACTGGCAGAGGCAGAAGTTCTGATTATTTTTCCCAGGGAAACACCCACTATTCTGCAGCTGTCCATCTCATGACACACAGAAATAAAGACTGAACAATCGCCAGCAACAACAGTCTCAGCTGACATGAGCGTAAGCTGAAGAGTCTGAGTGTACTATTTTCTCCTTGAACAAACTAGGTGAGGTTCAAGAAAGTGTCCACCTTCCCTCTGGCTTATTTAATGTGTGCATTACAATAGATTCTCAAGAGCAGTAACAGCCATTAGGGATAATTTCAGAAGTACATAAACGGGCACATTGATGATTTATGTGAAGATATAAAACTCATGAAATTCTTATTTTACCCAGTATGAAGAAAAAAAAAATGTTTAAATAAGACAGCCAAACCTGTTGCACAATCTACAAATGAAAAAAAAATTAGAAACCAGATCACAAAATTACAGAATATGTAAGATTTTAAAAATATAAAATGGGGAGAGAGTAGTTGTTATGTTTTATGTGTACAATAATTAGATGCAAGTTATCATCTAATGCTTTGATACATGTAAATCAATTTGTTTACTTTTTAAGACAAGAGGTTGAACTTTTATAAAAAGTTCCTTAATTTAAAATATATTTTAAATGTTAAAATAATGTTTGGATGCTTTGCGGTTGGAAAACAATGATCTCTGGACAAATGCCCTGCAAAAGCAAAATTAAAATACTTAATAACATAAGACATTTTAAGGGAAATAGCTGTTTTTAAAAATTATCTTCTAAAAAAAACAATTAGGTATAAAGACATTTTGTATAAAAAAATCTCTTATTAGTTACTGTAACATCAATTTGGTTATATTTCTAACTTAAAAACTGACTTAAAACAATGTATTAAAATCTGAAATGCTACAATAAAGGCATTTAAATAATATTGTAGTGCTGAAAAAGATTCAGAAAAAGACAAGAAAATTAATACAAAACAACTGAATCTCAAAAGATTAAATAAACAGAATGGCAGAAAGCTGCCTAAGCATAAATTTGATCCACATATAAATCTAGACTAAGAAACATCGATGGTTTAGAAGATTGAGTTATATACAGAAAGAACCATACTAGTGCATTGTTTAAAGATAAAATCTTAAGATTCCAAAATGGTGTGTAAGTGGAAGCTCCACCAATACTCTCCTAGGACCAAATAGGAAATGCAACTAAAATATAGAAAAACCAACCTGAAAAATCAACTGAAGACAAGCTGGAGAGAACCCTGATAATCAAGGATGGAAACTAGACATCACATAGAGACTCGTAGGAGGGGTGGATGTGTGAAAGGCCTGGCCTGGCTGCCACAGACAGCAGCTCAAGTTTCAGGGAGAAATCTCAGTTGTGGGAAGTTCCCACTGAGACCTCTGGGGTCTAATCCCCAGGCTGAGCTTCCCAGCCCAGAACACTAGAAATGAGAAAGGTGCCCACATAACATCTGGCTGTGAAAAGCAGCAGGGTTGCTGTCTACCAGGTAGAGAGGCTAGAAATGCAATTCACCCTCTGAAAGGGCCAATGCATAAAATTTCGTGTGCAGCCACTCACATTGGGCTCTGGAAGAGGGAGGACAGGGTGAACTGGAGCTGTGTAAGCAGCAGTCAGCATTGAGAGCCCTGGGGTTGAAGCTTGGAGGGCAGCCATCCTGATTTCCTATGCTGAGTCATTCCCTCAGATTGTGAAGGAAATCTTTCTCCAGTGAACCTTTGCTATCCACATGGCTTTTGCCCACACCCCAGGGGGGGGGGGTGAGGGAGGGGGAGAGGAAGGCAGTTGCCCCACCTGTTAGAAGATCTCTCACTCCATCCACCCTGTGGCCAATTGCCTGAGGCTAATCAAGACTGAAAGTCAATGGGACTGTAAGTAGAGGCGAGTCTCTAGAGCAGCGGTTCTCAACATGTGGGTCACGACCCCCCCCTTTGGGGGTTGAATGACCTTTTCACAGGGGTCGCCTAAGATCATCGGAAAATGTAGATATTTACATCAGGATGCATAACAGTAGCAAAATTTAATGGTTGGGGGTCACCACCACATGAGGAACTGTATGCAAGGGTCTCGGCCTTAGGAAGGTTGAGAACCACTGCTCTAGAGGCTTTGCGTCTTTGCCTGATATAACCTGGGGCCTGAGGCTAGGAAAAGCAGACTCTAGTGCACATCTTGGTCCATTCCAAAGGTACCCAGTCCCAGAAAAGGGAGCCACAAGCTGTGGAATACAGGCAGTCCTCGGGTTACGTCAGACTCAGACTCAATGTATGTTGTTCCACGGTTACTTCACCATCACCCATTTGTTTATTAAAAAATATTAATAAATAAGAGTTCTGTCATTTATACGAATATACATAAATGCTTTATGTTATTTATTTACCATAGTAAAGGTCAGGAATTATCTTTCTTTTAGTTTTTCTTTTGCAGTTTCACTTCATTACTGCTGTGTACATACTCCATGTGAGTAACATAGGTGCTTATGTAGATGGGTTCCAACTTACTGAGAAAATCGTGTCATGTCGTGCCATAGAAACGGATCTCCAACATAACCCGAGGACCTTCTGTATTGAGAGCTATAAACAGGGTACTCAGGGCTAGTCATAGTCATAGCAGATTTACCTGATACCCAGACAAACCCAAACAGGCAGCCAAAATGGGGAGATGTAAAAACAAGCCCAAAATGGGAGAACAAGAGAATTCTCCAGAAGAGTTAAGTGAAATGGAGATAAGAAATTTATCAGAAATCAAGTTCAGAATAATGATGGCAAAGATGTCAACAGCATGAGTAAAGATATAGTGACTATGAAAAAAGAACAGTCGGAAATAAAGAATGACACAGCACTAAACAAGAACACAGTGGAAGGAATACAGAACAGATTAGAGGAAACTAAAGATCAGAGCAGTGAATTAGAAGACAGGGTAGGAAAAAAACAAACCAACTCAGAAAACCAAAAGAAAGAGCAATTAAAAGAGGAGGACAGCTTACATGAACTGTGGGACAACATGAAATGTAATAATATTCACATAACAGTAGTGCCAGAAAGGAAAGTATCACATGAAAGACAAGTCTCACATGATTTTAATTCATATTTGGAATCTAATAAGCAAAATAAATTGATGAAAAAAATAGATCCAGAGACAGAAGCATGGAATTAATTATGGGATTTCAGAGAGAAGGCGGAGGAAGAGAGGTGGGTAGAAAGAGATCAATCAAAGAACTTGTATGCATATATGCATAACCCATGGACATGGACAATAGTATAGTGAAGGCCTGGGTGGGAAAAAGGGGCACATATGTAATACTTTCAACAATAAAGATTAAAAAAAAAGAAAATGGCAAAAAAAGATAAAATCTTAGCACTTTAAGGATAAAATCATGCTATACAATCATATTCTTCTTGAAGTCACAGAAAAATAAGTTGGATCAATGAAAAAGCACAGATGGACCTGTTCTTATACCATTTTACTCCAGCACAGAAAAATGTTACCATAGCTTTACTAATGCATATAACTTATCTAAATTAAAAGATAATTTTCAAAACATCTGGATTTTTTTATAACTTACTTTAAACAAGGGACATTGTCTCGAAGGCCATCAGAGGAACTGCTACTGGTGGAAGGATGAGACTGAGGCGGGATGGGCTGAGGACTGACGGCCCCCACTGGTGTTGACAGAGGTGGAGCCTGTTCACCCTCCGGGGATTCCACATCATTTATCTCATATAACAATCGAACTTCCAGCATCTGTTGTAAAAGTGAGGCACCTTACTTACTCCCAATACATGTGGTTCATTTTATTACAGTTTATATAACACAGGTACACTTTAGCAGAAAGAACATTTTTAAAAGTAAAAATCAGCAAGATTTCTAAAAAGAAGGATTTAGCCAAAAAAAATGTTGTTTCTAACTCAGCTTCTTAAAAATGATGTGTATGGCCGAGACTGGTTTGGCTCAGTGGACTGAAAGGTCCCAGGTTCGGTTCCGGTCAGGGGCATGTACCTTGCTTGCGGGCACATCTCCAGTGTGGGGCGTGCAGGAGGCGGCTGATCGATGTCTCTCTCTCATTGGTGTTTCTGACTTTCTATCCCTCTCCCTTCCTCTCTGTAAAAAATCAATAAAATATATATTTTTTTAAAAAATGATGTGTATGTATGCAAATATACACATACACATGCATTATGATTTTGGATGGCACTATGTTAATACCAAATTAGAGTATGCTCATACAAAGATTAGCTATCTTCAAGTGAAACATATAATATATTTAAGGATTTAAATGTTCAGTAAGAAGATATGCATAAAAATATACTACCATCCAAAAGAAAAGGAAAACGGCAATATAAACAGTGAAGTGTTTTTAAAAACTCTAGATAAAGCTGACTGTAAATAGTCTTCTAAATAATTCAAACATTTTAAAAAGTCAGACATCTGACAATGAAAATAACTCTGAGAGCATTACCGGAATGACTTCTATAATAACTTCTTGTTTGCTGAATCTATAAATAATGACATGAGCTGAAACTCCAGCTATGCACAGCATTCTACTTTCGGGACACCAGGAGATGATTTGAATGGCATACGGATCTTCATCCACAATGTCTGTGTTTGGCTTGTCATCTTTATTTTTTGACTTTTCAAATACTTTAGCTGTCTTTAGTTTATATAATACTTGTAGAGTTACTGGGTAAAAGATAATATATGTTAGATAATTTAATACAAAAAGGACTAATAGAAGGTAATATTTAATCAGTTATACTATGTAAGAAAATAGTATATATTTCTTTGAACCATTATTTTTATTCCAGGTCTACATTTCTCTGTTATACATTTAGATAATGCATTCACTGTACTCATCAACACACACAAAAAGTATACTCATTGTATTCATTAAAAAAAATCAACATCATGATGAATTTAGATAGCCTGAAAAAAAAGAGTAACAAAAGAATTTTGTAAAACATGAATAAAAACAATAAAGAACATTTTGCTTCCTAAAACAATTTTATAATATTTTCTCTACAAAAGATAAATATAATCTAAAGTTACTATAAAATGAAGCATAATATATTTGGAGTTAATTGGATTATGAGTGATTGCTATGTATATTTTATAAACATCAGCCATTCAAAGCATCATTTCCTTTTTTGCAATTATATAACCACCATAAATATCTCAAAAAGACAATGAAAATTTTGTGGCATAAGTTTAGAATCAGGCATTAAAATTATTCTACAAATTTCTCCCGATTTAAAACATATGCCTGCTTCTTCTATCTCTGAGTTAGGAAAAGATGGTTTGAAGCAATTTTGAAGAAAGAATGTGAGTATTTCTGTTAAGAAGTGCTAATTAATATCTTAATAATATCTTCGGTCTATTAAAAATCCTAAATTCAAATATTTGATAAATAGACATTAAATTTATAGCCTTCAAATTTCAAATTAAATGTTGGTTATGTAATTATTACAATACAGGTTGTATAAAAGCAAAGGCTGTATAACATAATATTAAAATAATATATATCAAAAATATTCAAAATACTTACTTGCAGAAGCATCCCAGAACTTAACGGACCCATCAGCATGCCTATGAAAAGCAAATGAGTTAAGAATGTGATGGGGAAACAAATTAAAGATTTACTTTATTTGATATATACTGTTATTTTAAAGGTAGTTACCAAGATGAGAAAAAAGATAAAATTCAGGATAAATTGTCAGGTTGCAGGCAATAACTTATTTCTTACTATGTTACAGTATAAAGGAAAGCACTTTTAGTCATGTTCATGTAGTCTTAATTATATTTAGCTATTACTATTTTATTTGGTGAAACAGACTTTTACTTACCCTGTAATAATTATTTCTGGGTAACTTTGAGCACCCAAACCCCAATTACCTCCATTGATGGGCCACTCCTGAAAAAAAACAAAAAGATTATTATATAAAGCAACTTCCAAGCATACCATACATCTTCATATATATCTATGACAATAGTAAACATACTTTGTTTCCAAGAAGGATTTTCTTTATATTTTCTCTAGGAAAGGATTCAGTGTTACCAAACACTTCAAGGTGATAAGTATAAAATACTGATGCATTAATGTAACATTAAACACTAAAACTCATGTTCAGTACCTTTTTGCTGTAACCTTGACGTTTCTGTCTAGCTCCAACAGAATAAAGTGCAGGAATAAGGTCCACAGGACAATCAGCAAAATATTCACAACATGTAACAGGGGATTCATGTATACTCAAAGGGTAGGGATTTTCAAATATAGGATATCTTTAACAACAGGAAAAGAAAAATATTTATTAATTTAACAAATTATTACTTATGATTAATATGACACTGACAAACAAATATTTACAGCTTTGGAATGGAAAATAATTTTAGTTTGATTAAAGTTAACATCCTATAAAGGTCTGCATAACATTGTCTGAATTTATATTTTATCTATTAGGATAGGATGGTTAATCTATAGAATTTAGAAATTAACCACATTTAGTAGATGTAACAGATTTACTATATGCATATGTAAAAAAATCTTTTATAATGACAGTTGCTTAAAGTGAATGGTAAACAGAAAAGCTACAGTTGGTACTACATACCACACAAGTACACACACTGGACTAAGTGATTTATATAGATTTAACTTTTTATTCTTGCACTAAACTGATGTGACTGAAAAACAAAGACTTAGGAAGAGTAATGTGCCAAAGGCAAGCAAACTAGCAAGAAGCAGCAGGATTTAAAGTGCTCTTAACTATTAAGCCATAAGTTCTCAATGAATAGATGCCTCGTTCTTATATCAGTAGAGCTAATACAAATTTTCAGTTCTTTTTTCTCCATTATTGCAATGTTCAGTGCAATATTTAATTTAGAAATGTTCTCTAGTTTTAGTGGTGATCTAAACTATATATTTAATTTTTTCTAGATATAAAATTACATTAAATAAGGCAAAAATGCAATAAGTCATAAAATTAAAGTAAAATCCTATCTAAAATATAAAAATATTTCTTTACTGTTTTTAAAGTCCTTTGAAATGACTTTTTTTTAAAAATTTTTCACCACATACTTAAATATCTGGAAACCAGAAATCAGCTTTAAAATGTCTAAAAAGTTCAGAGTGGCTATTACCATTATCTTTGAGCAACTGCAAAAATCAATGTATTGATCAGTCTATACTGACAAAATTTAAAAAGTTAAAGGAAAAAATATTTCAGGAAATTCCTTTCTAGACTTCAAAATGAAACCAATTGTCATCACTCTTCCTCAATCATACATTAAAAAAAACAGAAGATAAAACTCACACCAGCAGGTGCATTTAAAAATTGACAGAAACTTTTATCTTTATAAATACACTATATAATCCTTAATAATTCTCTTATCACTACAAATTTAACCAACACATTTGCCTACTCACAGGTTACTTGCACAATATATCCTTTAACAAATATATATTAGTATACTTAAGAAAATCATATTAAGAGAAAGTTATTCTAGGGCTGTCATTTAGAAATAATATTTTAAAAGTCCTTTATTCCATAATAGTAGTATTACTTTCAGAAAAGAAAAGACAACAACAAAAAACACAACACAATTTATTATTACAGGTAGCACATAATTAAATTTATATAAATTTAGGGATGCCTTAAAATAAGAAAAATAATACACTTCACTTTTATACTTCAGGGTTTCCCAATATCAATACTAGTCACATTTTGGATCAGATAATTCTTTTTATTATTATTAATTTTTATACATATCTCCCCATTGCCCCCCCTCCCTCCCAGGCATAACCCAACCCCCCAGTGTCTATGTTCATTGGTTATGCTTATATGCGTGCATACAAGTCCTTTGATTGATCTCTTATCTAGCTCACTTAACTTTAATCTTCCTGCTGTAATTTCAGTCTGAAGCTTTACTATCTTGTGCACTGTGGATGTTTAACAGCATTCCTGTCCTCCACCACTAGATGGCAGTAGTATCCCCTCCCCTTAATAAAAGTGTCTATGTAGACTGCCAAGTATTTCCTGGGGGACAAAACTGTCCCCAGTTGAGAAATACTGACATAATGATTGGGTAAACTTAATTAAAACCATATTTAATGATTATTTCTCAAGAGACATAAGTAGTACAATGTTCTTCTAGTCAAAGAACTTATAACTAAACATAGTATTATCTAAGTTGGAAAAATCAGAATATGGTAAATAACCACAAAAGGTTGCAAAGAAGCTATGATGAGAATTCACAGATTAGACATGAAGTGTCTGTTACAGAGAGAACAGGAAAACATTTAAGAGGAAAATAAGCCTGACTCTGAAATTTATAAGGATTTTTGATGCCAGTGAACCAAGTAGTGTTTCAACAGCTGGAAACTATTTAAGAAAGGCCAGGGGAGTGTAATATTTGTTTAACACCCAGTTCAGTGTTCTAGGGATAAGGCACCTGCAGGAAGTCAGTAAAAATCAGTTTGGAACTGTACCCTGAATTCCAAATGTGTATAGTAGCAGGCCAAGAAGATGAAAACATAATGGTTTAAAGAGTAACAAGATTGGTGCTGCATGTAAAATTAATCTAACAATGGCATTCATGACACACTGCAACAGGGAGTGAATATGGCTGGAGAAACAAGAGCTTATCTGAAAGTAAAGTGTGCAATGGGATCAATGTGGATGTGGTGATTCTATGTATCCCCAGGGCACGAGTATTAGATTGAATCATATGAAATCTCAAAAATACAACAAATTTCAACTTAAAAATGAAAACTATTTAATCAATATACTAAAGAAATTTTGTATGTAATTTGAAATATACATCCGGAGTGCTAAGAAGAGGTCAAGCTTATAGATATAAATGTGATTTCAAAGAAATGCATGCTAAAAAGAATCTTTTTCACCACATACAAATATAATTTGCTCATCAAATTTAATTTCTTACCCATTTTGTGCAAGGTCTATAAGTACTAAATCCTTTTCTAGAAGAACAACAACAGCATATGGTTCCTGAAAATCTGGAATACGAAAATAATGCATGAATAATAAACATGCAAGAAGACAACACATTATATAATGAATATTTTTGCTTGGATTTTATTTTGTTTTATTTTGAAAAGTATTTAACATTTGCATCTTATACTTAATATAATTTAAGGCTAGTATTTTCTAAATGAAATAAATCTATCATAACCAATACAAAATTATTTCAGTTTGTAATGGTAAGACAAGAAGCTCACAGTAACTTCTATGGTATTACAAATTATAAGGCGGGGCCTATGGCCAAGAAACTTAAGATTTAAATCTGAATATCCATAAGAACACTCATTACTGGATATCTTAGGAACTCAATAGAGGGCTATTATAATATCATAATCCTTATCTTAGATATTTATCTTAGACATTGTGCCTCCTGACTGCAAAATGCATTATATCTTTACATTTCCATTAGCTTTACATGTAGTAAAAAAAAAAAAAAAAATCCAGATTTAAATTCCTATTGAAATTTATGCAAGTTGTGATGGTTAATTTTATTTGTCAACTAGAGGCCCAATGCACAAAATTCATGCATGGGGGGGCCCCTAGACCTGGACTGTGATCAGGGCCACCTTGCCCAGTCCTGATCGGGGCAGGGCTGGCTGAGGCCTGCCAGCCACTAGACAGGGTCTGCCGAACAAGGGCAGGGACCACAGGAGGTTTGCCAGCTGTGGGAGTGCACTGATCACCCAGGGGAAGCTCCTGCATTGAGCGTCTGCCCCCTGGTGGTCAGTGAATGTCATAGTGACTTGTCAACTGGTTGTTATGGTCATTTGGTCATAACAGTCACTTAGGCTTTTACATATATACTACAGGTTCGATGCACAAAATTCATGTAAAGGATTCGGCTCTCACAGCCATGGCAGCTTGCCTTGGCCCTTGCAGACTTGGTGTCATCTGGAAGATCATCCGGAAGGACATCTGGAAGGTCATTTGGCTATCTGGTCTAATTAGCATATTATGCTTTTATTATTATACCTGGATATGTCTTCAGGTGGTGCTAAATTGTTTTGTCAAATATTAGTCTGATGTTGCTGTGAATGTATTTTTTTAGATGTGATTAACATTAAATCAGTAGACTATGAGAAAAGCAGATTATTTTACATAACGTGGGTGGGCCACATCCAATCAATTAAAGGCCTGAAGAACAAAGATAGGTTTTCTGGGTAAAAAGGAATTCTGCCTCAAGACAGTTAATTCTGCCTTAAGAATCTCGATTCAAGATTGTAACATCAACTTTGTCCTGAATTTTTACGCTGCAGGCCTGTTCTATAAATTTTACACTTCTCAGATTTCATAAATGAATGAACCAATTCCTTAAATTCTATCTGTATTTATGTCCACTAATAATGGGTTTGTGTTTTCCTAGAGAAGCTTGTACAATAGTATTTTATAGATTATTAAAATGTTTCCTTTTAAAAAAGTGTATTTATTTTAGAGAAAGAGGAAGGAGGAAGGGAGAGAGATAGAGAGCAAGCTATTAATTTGTTGTTCCACTTATTTATGCATTCATTGATTGATTCTTATATGTGCCTGAATCTTGGGAGTATCAGGACCATGCACTAACCAAGTAAGCTGAGCTACCTGGCCAAGGCTAAAATGTTTCTTAATGTATATAGTTTTGTTTATCCTACAAAGCACTTACTACTAATATGAAATACTAGACAGATAAAGTTTATTAAACAGAGTTAACTTCTGAAATAAAATTTTCAAAGTTATGAAGGCAGCATCTCTTCCCAGAAGAATGAACACAATACAATAAGGAAACTAATAATATATAGGTCTTGGTTCTAAATGTAGAGAATGATGCTTTAAAGATGCAAAACTTACCATTTGCATATGGTGTTTCACACAGTGTTAGGAAATCAACAATTGAATAGTCCATTTCTAGCACTGCAGTACTTTTCCCATGCATAACTGTTAAGCAAGGTCTTCTTCCTACAGTATCATATGACAAACCTCCTGATAAAATAATAAAAGGCTCCCTGGAAATAAAATACATAGTTAGGATTATAAATAGCATGGTAGAGTCTAATTATGTTGATATGTCATAAATGTTTACTTAGTAAAATAATCAAATCTTAAATTCCAACATTTTTAGGTATCATTTAATTGAATATTTGCATGTGGATTTTTAATTATACTAAGTAAGATCCAAGTGGATTCCTGAAAAGGAACCTATAATAAGAATGAACAGTGATCACATAGTTGTCAAAATTTTTTCTCTGGGTTTCTGTTAAGTCTCTTGAATGGACTTCCATTATTTCCAATCCTAATAGCCAGGACTCTCAAGAGAGAATGTTAATGCCCTAGGGGCTTATTCACAAGGAACAATAGCCTCTAATTATTGGAATCACTAGTCTAGGTCAGTGGTCTGCAAACTCATTAGTCAACAGAGTGGCAAACTGCCCTAAGGTATCCATGATATATAATTAATTAACTTACCACTGATGCATCAAGAGTGTAGTAGCTACAAATCACCCTTGAGGAAGCTGAGAAAACAGTCACTCAAAAAATGTCTGCAGGGCTTAATTCTCTCCTGGAGCCTTTGTTGGTTTGCTCTCAAACCACAGCTCCAATGCACGTCATTCAACTGCCACCTCACCACTGCTAATCATCCCTAAAACTCTGTCTCCCTACTAGTCATTATATTTAAGTAGAGGCCCAATGCATGAAATTCAGACATCCTGGCAGTCAGATATCCCTTCACAATCCTGGACCGTATCTCCTAACCACTTACCGGCCTGCCTACCTGCCTCAATGCCCCTGAAGACTCTGCCTGCCAGCATAATGGCCTCTAACCACTCCCCTGCCAGCCTGATTGACACCTAACTGCTCCCCTGCCATCATGATTATTCCCAACTGCCCTCCCATGCTGGTCCAATTGCCCCCTACTGCCTTTCCCTGTAGGACTGAGGCTGGATGAGTCAGGGCTGAGGGGACTGGGTGCTGCCATCTTGTGGCTGTGGGCACTGCCATCGTGTGAAGATGTGATAGTCAATTAGCATATTCCCTCGTTATTAGATAGGATTTTATAGGTGATTAAAAATGTTATGTATATAATTATCTTAAATCTCTTAATTTATAACCTAGGTAGTTTCTTAATGCTTATTCTATGGCCAGTATGTCTATCTGCTTCCTCTTCACATCTAGTGCAGTATGTAATAATATGCAATAGTTTTAAGAGCTGATTCTGGAACTAATGTGCCTGCATTTTTTACCTCAACTCTGATTTACTTTCTGTATAATCTTTGGGTACTTAACTTGTGCCTAGCTTCTGCATTTATAAAATAGAGACAGAGTGATAAGTATCCTCAGACAATTATTGAATTAGTTAATATATGTAAAGCATTGGGATCAATGCTTGGCAAACACTACATCCTTAGTAAGAATTTATCTAATGTTACCGTCATCATCCAATAATCATTATAACTATCAAAGTTTCTCTTGTGATATGTGGAGGGAAAAAAATAAAATTTCTAAATTATATTTATTTTTATCTAAAACAATAAGTAAAATCCACTAAAATTTACTTAAGAATACCAGTAGTATAGATGTGTAATTTATAAGTAAATATAAATATAAGGTCAAATAACTCAATTGTTTATATTTAAACATTTTACATATTTAAATTATATAAATGTTTCATGCATATGCATTTATACATATGTTATTAATTTAAACCTGTACCCTCCTGTCCCGCTATCCTTCCTTGCTTTGTTATTTTTTTCACAGCTCTCATTGTTAAGACTAAATTATTTACTTTGCTAACTGTTCACCTCATGAAAAATGTAAGCTCCAAGAGGGCAAGGTGTTTTGCTTGTTTTGTTCCTTACTGTATCCAAAATAGTGCCTCATAGGTAAATAAATGAATTAATAAACATATGTGTTACCCTAACCACTGTGTAGCTTACTATCATTCAGATTTTTCACCATTAACCTAATTTGGGTGATCTTATTTTTTCAGCTAAATGACAGTAACCAGAACTTAAATTTTTGTACTGAACAGAATTATAATCCTATATTTATCATTTTAATATCTTAGCATACTGTGATTATGACAACTGTGGTTAGAAAAGAATATTTAATTTTCTTCTACTTTTTATCACATAAAGAATATATCTTCTCTCTTCTTTTTGAAATGCAGCATACAACTCAATATAAAATACAATGAAGAAGAGTGAACAGTCCAATAATTTAAACTTTTATACAGTGGAAAACCTGGGCAAGTTATTGCATACATACTATTTCAAGAATAAACTGATGTATGTTTTTATATATAGACTAGAGGCCATATGCATTGTGGTGGGAAACTTTTAGGGTGGGAGAGGTGTGTGTCCCTCAGCCCAGCCTGCACCCTCACACAACCCAGGACTGCTGGCTCCCAATTGCTCACTTGCCTGCCTTCCTGATTGCCACTAACTGCTTCTACCTGCCATCCTGATCACCCTCTAACCACTCCCCTGCCAGTCTGATTGATGCCTAACTGCTCCCCTGCCAGCCTGTTTGCCCCTAATTGCCCTCCCCTGCAGGCCTGGTCACCCCTAACTGCCCTCCCCCTGCAGGCCTGGTCCCCCCGCAACTGCTCTCCCCTGTAGCCCTGGGTCCCCACTCAACTGCCCTTCCCTTCAGGACCAATCACCCCCAACTTCCTTCCTCTACCAGCCTGGTCACCCCTAACTGCCCTCCCCTGCAGGCTTGATCACCCCCAACTGCCCTCCCTTGCAGGCCTGGTCCCTCCAAGTGCCCTCCCCTGCTGGCCATCTTGTGGTGGCCATCTTGTGTCCACAGGGGGACAGCCATCTTGTGTCCACAGGGGGGCAGCCATCTTTGACCAGATGAGGGCAGCCAACTTGTGTGTTGGAATAATTTGCATATTACTTTTATTAGATAGGACAGAGGCCTAGTGCACAGGTGGGGACCAGCTGGATTGCCCTGAAGAGTGTCCTGGATCAGGGTGGGAGTTCTCTTGGGATGTGGGGTGGCCTGGGCAAAGGGCCTGTGGTGGTTTGCAGGCTGGCCACACACCCCAGCAACCCAAGCACAGCCCATGGTATCTGGGATTTATTTATCTTCTACAATTGAAACTTTGTAGTCTTCAGTGGAGGCAAGGGCTGGCCAGGGAGAGTGGAAAGCTTGGTTTCCTCCATCACTGGGGGCAACCCGTGCCTCCTGCTCTCTCTAGGTCCATGGCTGCCACTATTTTTGTTGTGATTTATTTATCTTCTATAATTGAAACTTTGTAACTTTGAGTGGAGGCTAAGGCCAGCCAGGGAGAGCAGGAAGCTTGGCTTTCTCCATCATCAGGGCAACCCAAGCCTCTAGCTGACTTTAGCTCCATGGCTGCCACCATATTTGTTGCGGTAATTTGCATATTCGCTCCTGATTGGCTGGTGGGTGTGGCTTGTGGGCATAACAGAGGTATGGTCAATTTCCATGTTTCTCTTTTATTAGATAGGATAACTTAAAAAAATAAGTATTATGAATATAAAAGTCATGAACAGGAGACGCTGAGTTAAACGTAAAAGAATAAATTTTTCTTGAGGATACTGGGAAGGGATTGTCAGGCAGATGACCAGTTGCTAGGCAGTTAAACTATTAACAAATAACACCATCACAATTAGATTAAGTTTACTCTCAAAAGGCAACTAAGTACTCAATGGCTTGCTAAACTGGCTGAATTCCTTTACTAAATTTAGGGGGAAAAATATAAAATAAAAAACAGGGATAAGAAGTAGCTTGAAAGGTATACCAAGGGAACATTCTTTTTCTTTTTTCTAGGGAAACATTCTTTTTCATAATAATAAGTTTCTCCAATCCAGCAATAAATGCATATATGTATATATTTTTCTTTTTTTTATTTTATGTGCTGTTTTTTAAAAAAATTAAGATTTGGAAGATAGAAATCACCTAATCTATGAATGTCAGGGGTTTTATTATTTTTTTCATTACAATGCCCCCATACCTGAAGAGTAATATTCATAAAGTGAACATCTTATAAGAAATTAATCATAAGTAAAATAAAGCTAAATATTTTAACACTAAGCAGTAGAATTATATAAGTCAAAATCTTTGTTGGCATTTGGAATTACATTAAATGTTCAAGGGATTTAGATTATTTCTAGGGTAATATGTGATTTATGAAAGTGAAGAATCTATTTTCTTTTTTTAAAGTGAAAGGTTAGCCTATTTGATGTTATAATAACATCTAGAGGTAATATAATTTTATTCCACTATTTTAAATATAATTTAAGTAAAAGTCCTTCATTTTTCAAGACATCCAGGTTAGGAAGTTGTTTAGTTTGGTCATTTATAATTTTGATTGCAATTTTTAAGAGGCTAAACATTTCATATATACTTCCTTCTTCTGACCTTGACAACAGCTTTGGCTAAAGTTGTGTTTCTATAAGAAGCATTTTTTTACTTAAAGGAGGCACTTTTATCCAAAAAGCTATTTGTATAACCAATTTGCCAAAAAGCCATTTATATTATCCATTTACTTTTCTCGGTTCCTTAATACTATCTATTCATTCACTCACATATTTTTTTGAGCACCTCTACTCCCTGATAACAATACTCTCATGTCTGGTCTAAACAAACAGTGAATGTATTAAGATAAGTGTTATGAATAAAATAAGATAGAGTCATAAGCTGAAAGTGAAGGAGAGGCTATAGAGGTTACTATAAGGTAAGAGAGGTCAAGAAAGACCCCTGTAGTAATGACAGATATGCTGGAACCAAAATAAAGAGGAGCCAGCCACTCAAAGACCTTAGGGTTGGGGGAAAGGGATGTACATTCGAGGCAGCAGGAAGAACCACTACAAAGACCCCAAGTTAGAAATGAGCTTGGTGTTTCTAAGGAACTAAACAGCCACTGTGCCTGCAACATAGTGAGTAAAGTAATACACAGTAATATATGACACGGCCCCAAATCTTATAAACACATCCTATTCACTCTGTTAGGGTCTCAAAAACCTGTCTCCTCAATTTCATCTCTACAATTACTTTAATTCTGGCCTTAATAACCTGCAGCTTATATTATTACAATAGCATTTGTATAAGTTATTCACTGAGATAAACTTGCCCTCATTCTCTGTTTAGGTAATTCCTATTTCTCCTTTAAAACTCAGTCTATCTATTACCTCCTTAGGAAAACCTTTTCTGACCCATCAACCCTGAAAGAGTTGGGTGCCTTTCCTATGGTCCTAAGCACCTTCTGAATACCTCTTTCCAGCAATAACTTGTTGCCACTGTTTACCTACATCCCCTTTGAATGAGAGCTCCTTCAGGACACAGAATGTACCTTTACCTCTGCACTCCCTGCCTTAGCTGGGTATCCCTAAAAGTGCGTATTTTAAGTATCACTAAATCTACTGCTCACTAGTCAGTAAGATAAAGAGTTTAGTAAACCTACCCTAACCATAACAATTGCACAAAAAATAAGCTTTTGGATTTTGATGCATTATAGTTTAATATAAAGGCTGTTTAGGATGCATGAGACTTATACAAACAAAACAGTAATTCATATTAGTCCATTACTGTGGGTTCTTTCAAGTATCAATAAAAATAAGAGAATTTAAATATGTAACAATTAGGCATTGTTTTAAAAGAAATCTAAAATCTCAATACTGTCAATGCCATGTGGGATTAATTTGTGATTAAATAGACTGCAAATGAGGTTTGTGTGCTACAAGTATAATTTCAAAGTTTACCTATGAGAGAACATTGCACAATTTCAAACTCATTTACTACAGACAAGGCCTTTCAGGATATTTAGTCCTGTCAAAAATATCCATGGAGCCAAAATCGGTTTGGCTCAGTGGATAGAGCATCGGCCTGTGAACTGAAAGGTCCCAGGTTCAATTCCGGTCACGGGCATGTACCCTGGTTGCTGGCACATCTCCAGTGGGGGGGCGTGCGGGAGGCAGCTGATCGATGTCTCTCTCTCATCAATGTTTCTAACTCTCTATCCTTCTCCCTTTCTCTCTGTGACAAATCAATAAAATATATTTAAAAAAATAGAAACTTTCTAACATAGTAAAATTAATATGAAAACAGGTTATCTCATAAGCCCTTTGGAATTTTAGATCTTTGGACTCAAAAGAGGTCTTCCGCCATTAGGGGCAATTATTTATAAATCTTCCTGATATTTTTCCTGAACAGTTGCTAAGACCAAGTATCATGATCCAAGGAGATACCGTATAATCTAATCTAGACTTCACCAATTTAGAATTAAATTTGTATCCTAGAAATGATTTATGAAGCTCTCCTCTGAGTAGCTAGGGTTACTTTCATTTAATTATCCAGCCTCACAGAGGCATAGATAGACCTCTCAGTTCACAACAGTGGGAATACATGTACTGAGTATGACTTAATTAATTTTAAATTAAAGACGTTCTGATAAGTCAGGAAATTTAAAAGTGAATGCAGTTCTCGGCAAACTGAATGACTTGTGAATTGTTAGCACAGTTCCATTCTAGCCCACACTATCTGTGAGAATACTCAGTGTCCTGATTAAGAACTCCAGCTCCAGAGACAAACTGGGCTCAAATTCCAGCTCTGTGACTTCTCAGGGCAAGCTAATCTAACTTAAGTGCTCTATGACTCAATATCTATATGGAGACAATAAAAGTACCCATACCACAGTACAGTTATGAGAATTATGAAAGACAACAAATTCATATTGCAAAGCAGACTACCTGGCATATAGTAAGCAAATAATGGATGTTCACTTCACCTATGAATATTTTTCTTCTTGGTGCTTGGAAACCAAGCCCATTTAAGTAAGGGTCTTGAATTCAAGATATTAAATCCTATTTTTGTCTCAAGTAAGGACATGACCATTGCTAAGACAATGCAAAAGAAAACTGCTTTTGCCTTGGAAAGCAGGCATGTCTAAATGAATTTCTCTTCTTGCTGCTATGGCTTAATCTTGAAAATTGGTGGTAAGTGTAAGCAGAGAGTAGGTTTCATTTAAAAAGGAAGTGTAGCATGGTTAAGAGCACAGGCTTAATTAAATCTAGGCTCTTCAGCTTATGAGCTGCATGACTCTGGACAAGTTGCTCAACCTCTCTGCTTCAATGTCCTCATCTGCTATAACAACCTTAATACAGAAGGGTGTTTGCTTTGGGGTTTCAGAAAGTTAGGATTCTTCCATTGGAAACAAGACCCCAGAACAGTAGAGAAAGTTTGGAGCAAGTTTAAGAATGTTATTAAAATAGACTTAGATACTTTCAGAACCAGAATATCACAAATGTACCCTGAGTTTTTAGTTTGTTTTTTCATATTCTTATATAGGCAATCCACCTACAAATTTTGGTTCATATGTAAAATTAAAACTTAAACAGTGTTGTAAGTGTGAGGGGAAGGGAGTGTAGGTGGAAAAGGGCATAGAGGGGAGTAAGATAACAGAAAAGACAAAATAAAATAAATCACCTTATCTTCTAAACCTCGTTCTGGCACCAGAGTGGGTGAGGGAAATACAAAAACCCTAAAAACTTCCCTTAGAGATAAATTTAAATGTGTGTGTGTGTGTGTGTGTGTGTGTGTGTTTGCGCGCGCGCATATAAAGACTCAACAGACTATGGCCTGTTTTCTATTTCTGTATGGTCCGAAAACTAAGAATGGCTTTTACATTTTTAAATAGTTGAAAAAATACACAAACGAAAAGTATTTCATGACACATGAAAACTATATCAAATTCAAATTTCAGTGTCTATAAAGTTTTATTGGAACACAGTTGCATTCATTCATTCAAGAACTGCCTATGTCTGCTACTGCACTTCAAAGGCAGAGTTGAATAGTTGTAACAGACACCCATATGGCCTTCAAGGCCTAAAATATATCCTCTCTGGCTCCATACAGAAAAGGTTTGTCACAGCAAGTGTTATGATAAAAGGGGATAAATTAATCTCTTAGTTGTGATTTTCCAAAATGTAACTAAATTGCCAGATTATGTTATGAGATTATACACACTTTTAGGTTCCCTAACAGAGATGCTTCCCTCAAAACTGGTGATTCTTTAATGGTGGTCCATTTCCTAAGAGAAACTCACTCTTCTAATGATCTGTAAAAGGTGCAGAACTCTCAGGAGTTCAATGGAGTACCTGCTGGAAAACTTGAACCCATCTGGAGTTCTTCTTGTTGAAAATCTGGCTTTGCCTACAACTTCTTGTGTTGTCCACAAGTGAAAAGACAGTGTAGAAGAGGAGAAAAGGAACTAGAATTTAATCAAACACCTACCATGTGCCAAACACATTGTATTTCTTTTAGTTCTTCACAACAATGTTATGAAACTATAATGACTATCCCTATATCACTGAGGTAAGGAGAAACAATCAAGAAGGTTAAGCAACTTGCTGAATACAGTAAGTAGCAGAACTGAGATTTGGACCCCAAACCTAAATTATTTCCACTAATCAGGGGTTTTCAAATATTATGATGCATTGTAAGCAGTGCATTTTATTTTATAACACAATATACAGATACATAAATGTATACAACTGAACAAAAGTTTCATGAACTAATACTTACCCTTAAAATGTACAGTGCATTATGCTATTTCCTATTCTAGTGTGTAAGTTATCAATCAATGGGCACAATCAACAAAATTATTTTCACAACCCACTAACTGAATACCGTTACCTGATGTCTAAAAAGAAGTAAATAAATCATTGCCCTAAATCACAGTGTTTCTCAAGCTTAGGAAGAATGTTCTTTAACTATTATAAAGGCTGATCAACCTTGCCACTCAGACACCAGCTTTGTGAATGCAAAATCAGAGAATAATTACATTTTAGAAGTTTTTTTAGAGGCTATCAAATGCTATTTTGAGACAACTATATGTGAGACAACTGGTTTAAAGAGTATATTCCAAATGCTTTATATAAATTTGTTTAATCTTCCTAACAATTCTGCGAGATAGATATCACTATTCTCAGAGGCACAGAAAACTCAGTTAATTTCCCAAGACTGCGCAATGAATGAAGAGCTGTTGAGACCCAGATGTTTCAGTTCTAGTTCACTCTCACCCTGCTCTAGCACTATTCCCTGTGGCACTTCACACCCAAGTCTCATTCATTTTTTAAAGAAACAACCTTACAGAATCAACATTATACTTTTGACTTTCTAAAAAGCACTGGCCATGTAAAAAATATAGTCATATCTTTAATAACAAGAGTAATAAAATGCTATATTAATGATATTGTCACTGTTCCCTATGTTTGACCTGTCCTGGTATAATATGTACTTTATTTTATTAGAAAATAAAAATTACCCATCTTGATTTCATTTTTTTTTTGTCAGAATTTATCTACGCTGCAGAGTTAAACTATGCTTTTTCATGAACAGGTAAAAGCTAATTCTTTATGGATATGTTTTTCTAAATGCCAGTCTATCATTTTCTTCCTCACTTTCAGTAACACTATGCTAGGGGCTGGACAATTACAAGTGAGACAGTTATGTCCCATGCTTTCATTGAGTTGAAGACATACATTAAAGAAATACTTCCATTATTAATCACCAAAATAAACTATAGAAAGGAAAGATAAAGCGAGGTTTGAGAGTATACTCCTGGGGGACCCAACCCAGTCAACATGGCCAAACATCTTTAAAGTAGTGACATTTATGCTAAGCTATATAGGCTGGCAGGGAATTATGCCTAGAATGATTTCCAGGTAAAGAGAAGAATATGTAGAAGATCCTAGAAGGGAAGAATGGCTCTTCTAATAAACTTTTGTAATTTGTCAACCGTCACTAATAGAACACACATCCTGATGGCATCTGCCCAAGACACTTGCTGGAACGGGAAAAAAGTGAGAGCTGTCTAGCTGACTCAGCTGAGCGTGATTCTACTCTAGGTGGGAGGGGGAGTGCAGTAATTTGTCAACATTGGCCACATATTCAAATTCTAGGGACCTATGTCAAGGAAAGAGGCCATGGAATAAGAAAAAAGGACCTGGTTAACTTATGAATGTCATAAGGTGGAAAAAAAATTGGAAAGCTGGAGAAGACTGTTATAAGAGGATGATCCTATTGTTTTATAGAATCTACAAATGCACACAAAACAGCTAGACTTTTTTTTCCTTCATTTTAGATGCTATAAAAGAAAAAGTATTGCTGCTATCCTGGAAGAAACTGGGAACTCATACACATTACCATTATTTAGGAGTGAAAATGTGATCAAAGAGAAAAAAAAATCTTCCCTGGACTTTTGCCTTATTTCCAATCAATATCTGTTAAAATGAAGATAATTAGGACTGTTAGTTTAAATGTTTAGATAATTCATTAAATGTTGTACTAGAAGCCTGGTGCATGACACTTGTGCACTGGGGGGAAGGATGTCCCTCAGCCCAGCCTGCTCCCTCTTGCAGTCTGGGAGCCCTCAGGGAATGTCTGACTGATGTCTTAGATGAGGAGGGTGGGAAAGGGGGGGTGGGGAGGGGCGGTCTAAGCCAGAAGTCAGACATCCTTAGTGCTGCCGCAGAGGTGGGAGAGACTACGGCCATGGCTGCTGCACTTGCCAACCGTGAGCCTGGTTCAGGGTTTCTGGCTGAGCGGTAATCCCCCTAGAGGGGAACACTGACCACCAGAGGGCAGCTCCTGCATTGAGTGTCTGCTCTCTGGTGGTCAATGTGCATCATAGCAACTGGTCATTCCAACGACCATTTGTTCCACCAATTGGTCAATTTGCATATTAGCCTTTTATTATATAGGATTATAAATACAGGTTTTTTTCTGTTTCATTCCCCCTCACTTCCTTTCCTAACATACTTTACCTATTTATGTTCCTTTGCCAGTGGAAAAATGTAGCAAATAAAAGAAACACTTGGTAGTAGGAAATTTCCTAATAAAAATAAGGGCAACCATTTACAGAAAGTATATTATGTGCTAGGTAGGCACCGCGTGAAATGTTTTAAATACACAATTATTTCAAGTTATCACAACAACCATTTGACCTATTTATCACATTTAAGTCATCAATGAGGAAATTAAAGCACAAAGTCAAATAGCTCTGTGCCAAAGGTCACACAGTAAGGGGTACCATGGTCAATTAAGCCAATGCTTCTCTTAAAGTACATTCAAACTATTGTCAGAACACAGTAGATCTTCTGGATTTCAGAAGAAGGCTAAAGAGGACCAAGGGGGGAAAATATCAATCTATGAATCAAAATTTGAGACCCGCTGGACTATAAATATTACATAAGTTCACTCTCTTACTTGGCTATAGAAGTAAAACTACATGCTTTTTCTGGGAAACTAGAACATAAGTAAAAGAACTGCTTTAAAGTATAATGATGGGGTAGATAAGAAATCAACCAAAGGACTTGTATGCATGCATATAAGCATAACCAATGAACACAAGACACTGGAGGAGTGGGGTATACCTGGGAGGGGATGAGAAATGGGAAGATATGTATACATGTAACAATAAAAAATTTTTTAAAAAATAATAAAGTGTAAAGAGATGTAGAATTAAAAAAAATAATTAATTTTTTTTCCTAAATTATATTTTAAAATATAACATTTGGTGCAAACAAAAGAATGTATGTAAGGTATATAAAGTGTAAAAACCATTTAATTCTTATATTTACAAAGAGAGGCAATCAATGTCTTCAAATTCAACTAATTTCCTTTAATATCAAATTGTACTTATTTTTGGAACTGCCAAATATTCTTATGATGAGATTTAAGTTTTGAAGAATACATATAAAATTTCACAATATATGTAATATAAATAAGTTAATTTTAAATCATTTTTTTTCTTCATTGCTATTTTGCAATTTTCAGTAGTGAATAAACTTTATGTTAACTGAAGACTAATAGAATGTATGAAGTTTGATATGAAAAATAATTCATACTTTCCAGGATATATAGCAAAACTGCTAACAACAGAGAAAACACAAAAAAGGATTTTATCCTAAATTTACCAATTTTTGTTATTTTGTGAAATAAAGAAAGCATAAAATTTAAGACAGAAATAGACCAATCTAAAGTAGGTCTTTAGCCTTCAGTGCTATTTGAGCAATTATATACAATGAATATTGTCAATGAAATAAAATCTTACCCAGATCTAGACGTTTTGAATTCCACCTTGAGGATAGGTTTGCATGGTTCTGGCTTCTTCCCATCCTTTAACTGTTTTCCTAAAATATATTTTCCTGTATTAAATTCTAAAATTCTAAGTTACTCTAAATTCTTACATTGATAGCTTATAAAATAAAAGTGAAATATAATGAAATCCATCATGAAACATTAAAAAGTGATTCTGGTAGAAGTATTTAATACAAAATATTTTAAATAACCAAGTAAATTTACTGCTTAAAATTCAGTGCTCAAAAATAAATAAAATGAATAATTTCTAATAACACTTAATGCAATATAATTCTTATAAGAGAAATTGAGTCTTCCCAATGTTCTTAATTTCAGGAAAAAAAAAATTCAATTTGCTCAATTAATTCAAATTTTAAGATAGCTAAATTTGAGAAAAAGAAATATAAATTAGATTTTTACCCAAGTATGGCAGGCTAAACCCTATGCTAATAAATTCATTTATATTTATTCTCCTGAAGTAAAATCCATCTGTTGTAACATCTAGAAGGATACTATAAAATGTGTCAGGGACTCATACTGTCCAAAACAATCTTTATTCTTAGATCCCAAACACACACTCCTACCCCAACAATTATCTTTCTTCTCAGTTTCCCCATCCCCATAGTACTTATCTTATTCTAATAGACTTTTATATTTCATTTGTTTGTTTGCCTCACCAACAAGAATGAAAATTACATGAAGGCAAAGGTTTCTGTGCTTTCTGTTGATGTATATACTTGGTGACAAACATTGCTTGGCATACAGTGGGTACTCAGTAACTATTTAATAAATGAATAACTAATAATTTTCCTTTGGATTAATTCCTAAAAAAGGGACATGTGAGTAGGTAGAACTGTATTCCAGAAAGACTATACCAATTTATACTTCCATCAGCGATGTAGTATTTTGACATACCTTACCCAAACATTATTTTTTTCTGGTTTGATAGGGAAAGGGAATCTTATTTTAATTTGTATTTTTAATCCCTAAATATTCTTAGGCTTACTGGTCATCTGTATTTCTTCTTTTAAAAATAGCTTATATCTTTTATCAATGTTTGTACCTATCATATACAGTATTGCTGATATTTTCCCTGGTGTCATTTGTAACTGAATTCTTAGCAGTTTTAAGAAATTATACATTTTTAAATGTACACATTTAAATGAAATCTATCAGTCTTGTCATGTTTCCCAAATTATCAATTCTTCCAAAATTAATTTATAAATGTAATGTAATTAGAATTAAAATCCCAAATTATCAATTCTTCCAAAATTAATTTATAAATGTAATGTAATTAGAATCCCCAAAGCCTTTTTTGAATTTGAATAAAATGATCTTGAAGTTCACGTTGTGGGCTCAATGCCTATGAACAGCTAAGGAAACAAGGAAATGAGATTAACTTCCAGAATGGCAGTAAGGGCCTCAGTGATCTCGCTTTCCCACAGAAACTTAAATACTAGCAAAACAACTAAAGTTAAATTCGTCAAAACGCTGGAAATTAACCAAAGGAACAAAACGAGTGGAACACTGTCTACTCCATAAAAACAACTGCACCTCAGAGACAAGAAGGACTGAAACATTTTGATGGAGTGCTATTCCCATCTCATTCACTCCTAGCTAGGTGGACAGTTAGAGATAGGAAAAGGTATCAGGCAAACACAGAGCACTCTTTTTTTTTTCCCTTTCTTGTGCAGTTCCAATAAAACCAGCTTCCCTGGAGCACAATTAACATTTTGTCCCAACTTACAGCTGCCTGGAAAACTATACTCCCAAGGTGCTGTGAAATTTTACTTGATACAGACATCAGCTCAGAGTCAAAATACCATACCCTGTAGGCAATATAATAATAGCAAGCTGCTGGCAATATCCAGCTGCCTAAGGCTGTGGTTTCACTTGAAAGACATAAGTAAGAGCCTGGGCAGTAATTTAGAGAAAATCCTCCAAAACTAGACATATTCCTGGGGATCAAAAAGGCTGAATACATGTGTGAAGCTGTGTTCATGCCCAGGAAAGACCTGGGAAGAGAAGAGCAAGGTCCCTGTCACTCATCTCTGGACAACTTTGAGACCTTAAGCAAACAGGAAGTTACAAAATTAAGTGGGAGTTACTGCTGGTAGGAACATGTGCCTGGAGGGGAGGAAAATGGTGAAGAGGAGGGAGAGTGCAGTGAGTTTCAAGGATGGAGATTTTAGGGGAGGTCCCAGAGGGAAACCTCAATAGAATATTCAGAAGCTTTCTAGATATGTCCTTTAAGGGTCCAGGGTCTCCACTAATTGATTTGTTGGTTGGCACCGGGCAGGGGTTATTATCCAATGCAGCTGGTCCTGAGATTTTGCTGCTTGTCTGGGCCTGAAGCTGAAATACAACTGAGCCTACATATTATCTCTAGGGAGGGAAGGTCTAAGGGAGGATTTAAACAGAGAAAACTTTTTACTATTAGTATGATTACTAGTAAATTTAAAAATTATATATATAGCTCACAATATAGTACTATTGAACAGCGGTATTCTAAGAAAAACAATGACTCAGAATTGAGTTACTAACACTAGTCTGAAATGGGGAAGATATTTTTTCCTTAATTCGTGTAATGACAGAATTGATGTACATTTGGACTAGATACACATACATAACTGGTTGCCTTTTTGTTTGTTTTGTTTATCATCACCTGGATTATTTACTCCTTTTTTTTTAAAGACAGAATGGAAGAGGGGGAAAAAGGAGGAGAAAGAGAGAAACATGGATATGAGAAAGACACATAAATTGGTTGCTTTACATAGGTGCCCTGACCAGGCCTGGGATGGAACCTGCAATCCAGGTATGTGCCCTTTGACCAGGAATTGAACCCACAATCCTTCAGTGTACAGACTGACGCTCTAAGCACTGAGCCACACCGGCCAGGGTTCATATGTGGTTTTTGACTCTTGACTACAGGCAGTGAGATTTATGATGTGCTTGTTTAAGGTCCAAAACTCCCCAAACTTCCCTTGTGACCCCAGTACAGTAGCTTTACTGAAGATTGTCAGTTGGTTTAACTGGTTTGGCAAGAATGGCTTTATTATTTAAAGGGCTGCCTTGCTAGTTTCTCTCTGCTTTCCTAGAAGTCAGATCTTGGTGATTGGAGCTAGGAGACTCAGCACAATCCATATGTGCACATATGGCTTGCATATGGGAATCTGTTAGAAATTTTGCCTGCCTTATTTGTCCTACTGCAGCACATCCTTTGACTTTAAATAAAACCTTACTTTGAGATTGCTCTGTGGAGTTTGGTGAGTCCTTTCAAATATATAAACTGGGGTAAACTTTGCAATGAAATATTGTGTGTGTGTGTGTGTGTGTGTGTGTGTGTGTTTTGTTGTTTTTAAAATATGTTATAGTGATTATACAGAGGAAGGGTGAGACAGAGAGATAGAAACATTGATCGGCTGCCTCCTGCATGCCCCTTACTGGGGATCCAGCCTGCAACCTCTTGGTTCATGTGTTGATGTTCGCCCACTGAGATGCTGATCCACTGAGACGCTGGCCCAGTTGGTTTTACTATTTATTGAATTTTTACGTGTTAGGTAATCTTAAGAGATTAATAGAATTATTTGTACGTCATACCCTTAAATATTAAAATATTTGTGTGAACTCTGATTTTATTTTTCCTTCAGCAACCCTTAATAGAATAAAAACTCCCCAATTGCAGCTTATTTCTTTGTATGTTATCGATTGTACTAAATAAGCTCCAGAAACTAAATTTTAAAATCCATTACCTAAAATGGATACCACCTAGCACCTCTGTTTTCTTTGAGAATCATCTGATTCTGGTGAAGATAAACACAGAAAATCTATTCTGCAACACATGCACACAACACAAGATTACAGGAAAGATCTTCTGAGCCCAGCACTACAATATGTCTGTCTGTCTGTCTGTCTCTCTCCTTCCCTACCCTCCCCCAACCCCTATCAAACACAGTCACTCAAACACAAACACACACACACGCACGCACGCACGCACAGTTACAGGGCAGATGCTGTGGAGCCTTCAGCCAGCAAACCACTTGACCATGATGACTGCATGTGAGCCATGATTATCAAATTTCTTCCCTCTTAAACAATGAAATCCCATTTGTCATAGGAAAGACACAGGTCAAAAGAGAGAGGGTGAAGAGCTCATTCCCTCGACTCCCAATACAGAAATACAGATTTAAAACCACCACGATGAAATGACTTTGCAGAATCAATAGACAGACTCAAATATAGCTTAATTTCCATATATGCACAAAACTTTATACAATCCTGCCATTTTACATATCATGAAATTAAGTCCCAGAGATCAGTAATGATCTCCACAAGGTTTTTCACATAAAGCAAAACTGGAATTACATTCTAAGTTGTATGATTGCCAAGGAAATGTTCTCTGATACTCATAAAAACTAGACTTAAGGGAACTATCACTTTTTTGTCTGTCTCAATAAAATATCACATGTTGAGTAATTTTAGACGTAAAATTAACACTTTCAAAAATATTACTATAAACTATCTTGATACATATAGTAAAATTATCCTACATTATCATCAGAAAATTCTTAAATGAATTCAAATTACTCTCCTTTGCTGGCTATTTTACCACTATCTAAATAACTATGTCCCTCATAATGAGTCCACTATTAAACAACTTTTATTTGATGGATGGCATTCAAAGCTAAAGACTGAACATAATTAGCAAATTTGGATAACTGCTTCATAATTTAATTAGAGTTCCAGCACTAGGTCATCATTTATCAAAGTGCATTTCATGGAACATGAAAAAACCAAAACATGTTCTATGAATAAAAGATAGTAAAGTCAAATACATTTGGGAAAAGCCACATAAAATAAATGAATATATAAATTAATATAAGTAATAAATATTAAAAAGTTAGTAATTGTGAAATATATTTTGGGGAATACTACTCTAATCTAACTTACAGTCCAACCTTACTAAGTAAATAACATATCCAGATTTATATTTACTACTAGAGGCCCGGAGGGGGTTCCCTCAGCCCGGCCTGCTCTCTCTCACAGTCCGGGAGCCCTCAGTGACGGAAGGCAATCCAGTGATCAAGGGAAAGCAACATCCCTGTCACACCTCTCTGCTGCCACTGCCGGCAGTGGAAGCCCTGGCCAGCCTTGGTTAACTGAGCCTCAGGAGGCCCTGGGCTGCTAGGAAGCCACCATCTGAGGCTTGCCCATGCCTCGACATCGGCTGGGCAGCTGCCATCCAAGGCTCACCTGCACCTCCGGCCGGCCTTAGGCAGCTGGGGAGCCACTAGACCCACCTGGGGCGGGCTTGGCTGTGCCGTGCACCTGCCATTCCAGCAGGGCTGAGGGGACTGGGCGCTGTCAATTTCAAGATACTTTCATTTCAATTATTATCTCTATGTATAGATGACAATGCTAGGTTCATAAATGTTAACTGACTTCCCGAAGTCACAGAAACAGAAACTATGGAATTAAAGCTAGAACACAAATCTACTGGCTTCAAAACTCCATGTCTGGCTGGTGTAACATTATGGCTTCTAAACAGAGTTCAGAATATTGAAGGTAATCGTTATACTGAATATCATATTGGTAGTAGTCTTAAAGTACAATCAGTTACTGGTTATCAAGGTAATGCTTATAAATGTTTTATAAGAATAAGATACTTAGCCATTGAATGGGTTTAAACATGAAAAAACCCAAATTGGACAAAATTTTAAAAGTCTAGTACATTTAAAGTAACTTACCATAATGGCTTGCTTGAGAATAAGAGCAAGAGACTGCAACCCTTTAATTACTAGGGAAAAACCCCTAAATTTATAAATAATAATGAGAAGAAAACCTAAATTTTGATCCACCAAATCAGATATTTAGTATACTGAAAATTATACACAACAAATATGGTACACATATAATATGTAATACCTTATGATATAAAAATATTTTATTTTTACTTTAATGTATACAAATGCACTTAGTTTTGCCACTAAACTCAGCCATCAACACAATTTACCTTTGGTAGGTTACCTACCAATATCAGTTAAACATTACTGTTGGAAATAATTAGCATTTTATAAATAAAGAACACTTCTGATCACCTATATTTTTAGACTGCTATACTTTAAGACACCTGTCACAGAAATAATTTTCTTTACTTACATTTTATTTTTTTTCTAATATTGAAAAACAATTAAACCAAATATTCTTTGTTTTGTTTGTTTAAAAATAATTTTATTTTTTTAAATATATTTTATTGATTTTTTACAGAGAGGAAGGGAGAGCGAAAGTCAGAAACATCAATGAGAGAGAGACATCGATCAGTCGCCTCCTGCACCCCCTACTGGAGTTGTGCCTGCAAGCAAGGTACATGCCCCCAACCAGAATTGAACCTAGGACCTTTCAGTCTACAGGGCAACACTCTATCCACTGAGCCAAACTGGTCTTGGCTGTTTAAAAATGATTTTAGATTGTGATCCTCTTTTGTGAAGAGACCACAAACTCCGTACAAACTTTATGCCACTTCTAAAAGTTGGCTTTCAAGTAAATACATTTTTAGTATAAAATGGGATCAAGATTAAATAGAAATATCACCATCTGGCAACCATTACAGTAATAATTCAGCCAAGAAATATCATCAGATGCTAAAATCAGAGCATAAAATGTGATAAGAAGCAGTATGTTGATAGTCCCCAACTAGTCCTTCAAATCAAAGTACTAATTGATTACAAATACAAATTAAAAAAAAAACACACATACTATGAATTTCAAAGGGACAAAGAATAATGTTATAATGGAGAGACCTAGAAGACAAAAACTAAATGAGGAGATCATACCAGTAGGGACAAATCAAACACAGTTCCTCTGAAAGGATTAAAAAAAAAAAAAAATCAATCCTTCTGGGATAGTCCTACTGAAAATGTTCTACCAGAACAATCATGAGAAAATCAACCAACTGAGGTATATTCTATACTATAACTTATCTACATAATATTCAAAATTTATAAATTACAAAAGTCAAGAAAAGGCTCAAAAACAGTTCCAAATTGAAGATCAAAAAAACACAGGACACCTAAATCTAATTTACATATAGATCCGTTTGATAAAAGGCAAACCTTGGTGATAAAGGAAAATGTACTTGTATAAAAAATACATATTGGAACAAGAGGCCTGGTGCATGACATTCGTGCACTGTGAGATGCAGAGTCCCTCGGCCCAGTCTGTGCCCTCTCACAATCCAGGGCTCCTCAGGGGATGTCCACCTGCTGGTTTACAGGAGCGGGCATAAGCCAGCAGGCGAATATTCCCCGAGGGATCCTTAGAGGTGCCACAGAGGTGGAAAAAGCTCCCGCCACTGCCCTGCGCTTGCCAGTCAAGAATACGGCTTCTCACTCAGTGGTTCTCCCCTTCTGGGAGTGCACTGTACACCAGGATGCAGCTCCTGCATTGAGTGTCTGCCCCCTGGTGGTCAGTGCATGTCAAAGCAACTGGTCATTCCGTGGTTCGGTCAATTTTATTATCTGAGATATTTGGGGACGAATGGGCAGTAATCTGACAATTTCCTCTGAAATGGCTCAAAAAATATGTTTGTGTTATTCTTACCAAACTGAAAAACTAATATTAATTATTTTTACTATTTTCAGTATTAGTTCCATTTTCCTCTGGATCTGACAAGTTTCTAAAATAATCATCTACTTTTGAGGTTTCTTTTTCTTTTATTTTCTTTTTTACTTTCTTTCTTTTTTTATTTATTATTATTATTATTATTTTTGGAGAACTAAGTTTTAGTGAGCTTGAGAGAGCCCAAGATTTATGAGAAGTCTCAGAAGTACTGTACTACCAAGATTAGAGACGAGGTACTAACAGAAGGAAGAAATATATTAAGGAACTATATTAAGGAAATATGGAACCTATTACCATTCATGCTATCCTCTGGATACATGTACAAATAGATCTGCAGCAAATTTAAAATATGTGCTTTTCCAGAAAGAAGCCTGCTGCCACAAAGCAGTGGTAAAGTATATCACAATACGTAGCTTCAAGAATTGTTACTTTTACCAGAAAATAGAGAAGTCTAAAAGCCCATTCTGCCATAGTTAAACTGTTTTATATGTTACTGTTTCTTTAGTTTCTACATTGTAGTATTTCAGAATGTACCAAATTTTTTAAAAAGTAGGTATTCCTATTTTAAAGCAAGCAATTAAATATTGGCAATATCTACTAGTATAATCTTTAATATACTACCATTTTTAAAAAGCAGTTTCTTTAATATGATTTTCCTGAATTTGCTGGGTAAGAATTCCTTAAGATGAAGAATGCAGAGTAATAAAGACATACAAATTCCTGGGCTTCACCTAAAACTCAAAGAAGGCCTTCATAATCTTTTTTTTAAGAATCCCTCCAATAAAATCTACTTTTAGGTTTTGTAAATACTACTTGTACAGAAAAGAGTTAATATAGGAGGCCTGAGTCGGCTATATCTAGATGTGTTGGCTTACAAGGTTAGCTCTTTGTTAGTATCTGGTCACTAAGCTTTTGAGTCAGCTCTTAACCACTTCCCAAGAATGGCACACTGTGCCTGAGTTGTCTGTACAAACAATGTAGTTTATGATGAATGACTGCTTTTCTTGTGGGAGTCTGAAATTTTAGTATGTGCTAAAGCAGAAGGTGCTTTAACCCGAGTCCATAAAAACTCTGGGCAAGTAAATGCTAGATCCTCGCTGGTAGAAAACATTTCAGACATGTGATAATAACTCTTTGTTAGGGGAATAAACCATGTCACATGTGACCCCACTGGACCTTCAGATTTCACCCTATGTGCCTTTTCTATTTACTTATTTTGCTTTGCATCATTTTGCTGACTCCTGTCAGTTTTCTTAGTGAATCATCAAACTTGGGGTAATCTTTGGGTACCTCCACACTACTGTAATGTATAAAATTCCTTCTGCAATGTTCCATGTATTACAAAGGACTATTATATATACATTAACTTGTAAATTGATTACTTTAAGATGACAAAAGCTTAAAAGTAAGCCCTATATGACTCAAAAAATTATTTACTTTTTGAACTATTAAAACAATATTCAAAAGATAATTTAACATTCATTTTTTCAAAGTTCAAATTAGCTATTTCAACTTTAAATACAGTTAATTTGAGATTTTAGTACATGACTGCTATATATTTTTCCGTATGTTTAATTATTTCTAATTCACTCAAATTAGAACCATCCTTTTCCTCATAAAGAAACAGAAAAACAAATCCAAATGCATACACAAAACAGTTTATTATCCATCACAATTTAGGTACATTCTTACCATGTGGAGTGATTGTCTGTACAGGTTTAGCAGGGGACCTCACATTCCATATAGTCAAGGTACCATCGGAATGACTGCAAATAAACTGTTTTCCTTCATGATGCCAAGCCACAGAGTGGATAGCCTATAGAAAAAGGGTGAAAAAATCCATTTTAAAAATAAATATTTAGTTAAACATCAAGCTACTCAAAATTGGTACTGTAATTAATTTTCGAATCTCAGAGGGAATGGAGGGTTGGGTGGGTGGGTGGAAAGAGATAAGCTAAAGAACTTAGTTAATGGGGATCAATGGGGTATTTCATATGTAATACTTGTAACAATAAAAATTTAAAAAAACAGACAAAACAAATATAGAAACAAACTTTTTTGCATATTTTCCAAACTGAGTACAATGTTAACTTTACATTCCCATAGTAATTTAATCTTCTAGCAATACAAATGAGAATTTAGTGTTGACACTATTTTGACTCTTTTTACTTTATTTACTCCCTAATCCAGCATAAGCTATCATAGTGTGTGTGTGTGTATGTGTGTGTGTCTGTATATATATATAAAATTGTAAGTTCAGAAAAACAAAATATATTTTTACACTTAGAATACACTATACCTAAACAAATTACCAAGTATGTAATTACAACAAATATTTCATGGGATAACTAGTTGCATTGACAGAGAACAAATATTTTAAATTAACTAAATTTCTAATAAAATGAATTTCTAGATTTGGAATTAAAATCAATTAAAAATACCTCAAGTTGACCTTTTAAACATGTATTCATTCTCACAGTAAGTACTGAAGTAATTTTTAAAATCTGAAGAGACCCTCTTTTGACTAGAAATTTATTTTATAACTTTAAGGCACCTAAAATTATCTTTAAAGTATTTTTATATAACCAAATGTTTCCCTGCCATTTTTTCTTCTAATATTATTTAACTTTTTGCCTGTAAAAAATATTTTTATCACTCTCCTAGGTTCTTTAAATTATTTATTTTCAGCTCAAGTTGATACACTACTGTTCTTAGTATTCAATTGACTCTAAAAGCTACCCTACTAGCCCTAGCTGGTTTGGCTCAGTAGATAGAGTGTTGGCCTGCAGACTGAAAGGTCCTGGGCTCGATTCCAGTCACAGGCATGTACCCAAACTGCGAGCTCAATCCCCAGTAGGGGGTGTGCAGGAGTCAGTCAATCAATGATTACCTTTCATCATTGGTGTTTCTATCTCTCTCTCCTTCTCCCTTCCTCTCTTAAATCAATAAAAATGTATTTTTTTAAAAATCATGAAAGAGGGAAAAAAATCTTCCCTACTTGGATGTCAGAATTGCAGAATATAGCACAAAAACCAAATAACTAAAACTTAGATCCATTTATATACAAAGCCAACATTTACTATGATTTCATTCGATGTCCATTCATTAGAGTTCCTTATATAGTTATAAATTTAAGTTAAATGAAACAATTTAATACTATGCATCAGGTTTAACAATTTAAATGACAGTGATTAAAGACAATCAGAATTCTTCCAAATGCCAATATTTAGCACAATGTTTTATGTTTAAAGTATCTCTAGCCCAACCAGTGTGGCTCAGTATTTGAATGTTGATCTATGAACTAGGAGGTCAGAGAGGGAGGGCTGGAAAGAGAGGGGGAAGAGAGAGAGAGAGAGACAATGATGTGAGAAAGACATATCAATTTGTTGCCTCCTACATGGGCCCCTTACTGAGATTGAGGATCAAACCCGCAACCCAGGTACATGACCTTGACCTGGAATCAAACTTTCAACCCTTTGGTCTTGGAGTGGATGCTCCAACCATTTAGTAACATATTTTACATTCTTATGTAATATATATATAGTATTTTATGTAAGTGCACACACACACACACACACACACACACACACACACACACACAAACACAGTATATGTATATAATAAATGCCACATAAATTATCTATATATATAAAAACTTAGCAACCAGAATGACTGGTCATTATGACTTGCACTGTGGTGGCCAACCAGCCTGATGGGGGCCTGGAATGCCCCTCACCCCCAACTTCCCACAATTACCTGCTTCCCCGGCCCCAGTCAGCCCCCAATCCCAATCAGATGCAGGGCCAGCCAACCTCCCTTGGCCCTCCCGCCCCCAGCTGGCCTGGCCCTGATCAGCTTTCCCATCCCAATCAGGGGCTATCCAGCCACACCCACCTGTGCATGAATTCGTACACCAGGCTCTAGTATATGTATAAATCATATAATTATACATTTTATTAGTGTTCTTAGGAAAATTAGGTAGTAATCTATGTTAAGAAAACAGAAACAACAAATCTCATTAACCAAATCTGTCACATGCTCAGAATTAAAAGGTTAATTTGGAGCAAATCTGAATAATTCATTGGAGAAGATATAAGATATAAAGTAAAAAGGATTACGTGGGGTTGAGGAATTTTGTTTGTAAGTTGCTTTTTTTTTTCTCCAAGAGAATATAAAATTTCCAGGAGATTCTAAGCAGGTAACTTGGTTTTGAAAAGATAAAATAGAAAACTAGAGATAGAGATGATTAAGAGCAATGGATAAGGAAAGAATTTAAGTGCAGAATAAATGAAAAGGAGAACAACAAATAAATGAGGGATGTATAAAAGTTTTTGGAAAAGATGAATTCAGGGTAGAGGGCAAAAATAGAGAGGAGGAGGTAAGATGATGTAGCTAGTGGAATAAGTCACAAAGGAGCAGTATATAAAATTCCTAAAGTTCTTTAAAAGTTCTACTAACAGGAAAAAAAAAATCTTCACTATAAAAAAGCTCATGAAGAAGTTAATAAATTAAGAACCTCAGTATTTTTATCCTTGATAATATTAAAAAAAAAGAACTACTTTGAAACATTCTTTTTTAAAAGTATTATCTAATTATTAGGCTTGATAAAAGTAGTACATATGATGATTTCTCCTATTCGTATAAAATAAGAGGGCATCTTGAAAAATAAAATTCTAGAAAGAGAACTGGCTATTTATCAAATTTTACACTATCTAATTCAAAATAAAGGCAAATTTAAATAAATTCCCTACTTGCTGGTTTTGAAAATTAATCAGTACTATTAGAATCACTTAATACTAAAAGTTTTATATATTGTGATAGAACTGATCTTACATAATACATATACTGATTAACATTTTTAGCACTTACAAAAAAAAACAATTTCTGTTCTCCTAGAAGATAAAATTTATTCAATATCCAATTCAAAAGTAATGTTGATTCCTAGTTAATTATATACTAAACTCCTTAGAAAAAATATGAACAAAATGATAAAAAGAATTAATCTTATATGTAGACTTTGATTTCAATATTGAAAAATACTAGCTTTGTTTATTATTCTCATGTAATTAAATATTAAGGTAAAGGCTTAAAGCACTGAATGAATTATTTCTTGAATCTATGAATAATCCATTAAAATTGTATAGTTTTGGCCCAGAAGCTTAACTTTTAAACATTTCAATACTACTTTCATTACAGATGAGAGGCAACAGTAATATTGTGTAATTGAACAAGATAATTACTAAAAAATACAATTTGTAAGATAGTTGATAAAATTATTACATACTAAACATTAAGTGATTTACAGTTTTTTTCTCTATTAAGATTTTAAATAGGCACAAATTACCACTCTGCAGGAATATGTCTAGACCTTGAATGTCACTGACTTCTAATATCACACAATATTCCACCAGATAGAACAGCAACAACATTATCTATTAAGTAATCTTGCTAAAAGTGAAAAATGAACCTGAATTTAATCAAGTCTCAGTAAACTATCCAATTTATAGGATATATGAGGGTTAAAAACAGGTTAAACACAGTAGAATGCAGCCAGAAAAATCCATTCTTTGGGAGACTATCTTCAATAAATAAATGGCAAAAAATGAAGAAATGAGTTAAGGAAGTGTAAAAAGAGAAGAGTGCTAGCTGATTTTGCTCAGAGGACAGAGCATCAGCCTGTGGACTGAAGGGTTCCAGGTCCTATTCCAGTCAAGGGCACATACCTGCGTTGCAGGCTCCATCCCCAGTAGGGAACGTGAAGGAGGTAGCGATCAATGATTCTCTCACATCATTGATGTTTCTACCTCTCGCTCCCTCTCCTTCATTTCTGAAATCAATCTCTCTCTCTCTCTCTCTCTCTCTCTCTCTCTACATATATATATATATATATATATATATATATATATGTAAAAGAGAGGGGTCTACAGTTTAAAAGAAACTTAAAAGGTGTATCAATCAATCACAATTGATCTATATTTGGGTCTTAAAACAACTAATAATAAATGTCTACAGCAAGCATGTCAAATGGCCCAGCCAATATAACAGTATGCAAGAAAGGTTTTAATAAAAATTTCATAACTTAATTTTTACAATATCCTGTTCTACATAATCTACATATATAAAAGCCTAAGTGACCTGTCAGACCAGTAGCTATGATGTGCACTGACCACCTGGGTGCAGACACTCAATATAGGAGCTGCCAAGCTGCTGTGAATTGGTAGCTGCAGTTCTTGGGTGATGCACCCAGAACCAGAGAGGAGGGAGCCCAATTCTGGGGTTTGTCACCTGAGAACTGCCCTCTCACAATCCGGGACCCCTTGGGGGATGTTGGAGAGCTGATTTTGGCCCAATCCCCACAGGCCAGGCCAAGGAACCCTACCAGTGCACAAATCCATGCACCAGGCATGTAGTTACTATCAAACTACAAAGTTCAATATGACTGATTACTATAATCGTGTTGCATTCATTTCCCTTATATACCTTACACACAGGCACACCATTTCTCTCCACTAATACTAATAGTGAATATTTTAGCAGCTGATTGCCAAATCATTAGTCTTGTTCTGACTTGTTTGGTATACGCAACAGGAAATATTTTGCTTTCTGAAAGAAAAATAGGTTTATTTGCATTACTTATTAATTTGTGTAGTTACTCAGTGTATGATAAATTAATGTTCAAGAAAAAATATTAATTTTTATTAAAATGTTCTATTATTTTGTTAACGATTACTCATTTATTTCAGCCCTATGTATTCACCATGCTTCTATCAAAATAAACCTATGTTTCTATGAAAATTGAAGCTTCTGCCCTAGCCAACTTGTCTCAGTGAATAGAGTATCAGCCTGTGGACCAAAGGATCCTGGGTTCAATTCCAGTCAAAAGCACATGCCTGGTTGCTCACTTGATCCCAGTGGGAGGCATGCAGGAGGCAGTTGATCAATGATTATCTCTCATCATTAATGATTCTATCTTTCTCTCTTCCTCTCCTTTCCTCTCTAAAATCAATAATATATATATATATATATATATATATATATATATATATATTTTTTTTTTTTTTTTTTGAAGCTTTTGTTTTTTTGAGACCCACAGAAACTTAAACATTGAGTTCAACATGCTTGGTCTACATATTACAATCATTTGTACAAGATAAAAGTACAATGTTTATTAATTTGCTTATAAATGTATAAAATATATGAAAAATTGGTAACACTAGTACCTGGGGTAAGAGACTGGATGGCCAAATGACAGGGATGGGAAAGAGATTTTTTTCATATCTTTTGAGCTATGTAAATATATTACCTATTATAGAAAAAAAATTGGAGTATTTTATTGCAGCTATAAAGGTTGCCTAAACTAAAATCAGCAATTAAGGTCTTAGAAAAGCCACTCTGAACTAGAGAAATGACAACAATTTTTTACTAACAAAAATGTTATTACCTCATCATATGTGTATCTGTAGTCGCCTTTTTTTGATTTGAGGTCCCATAAAACTACTGTTCCAGATTCAAAGCCAATCAAAAGCTGTAATAAAAGAAAATGCCACATTACCTAGGAATGGTAGTAATCGTATGAAGCATTTATTTTCTGACAAGAAAGGTAATGATTATTATTAATATGCATCTAATATAAAATTATAATGTAATTAAACATCTGCATTGTTAATTACTAATCACACAGATCACAAATGAGAATACTATATTTTATATTTACATGCATTTGTTGATTAGACTCAATATATATCATACACATTTTTTGAGAGAGAAAACTACCATTTTGAAGTCTTCAGGGTACATTTTAATTAATAAATTAGCAATATAAGTTAACATTTTTATGTGCTTTAAAGTTCACAAACTTTCCTAATTCAACACATTACCAGGTAATCTCATTTATTTATCTACATATTAATTAGTTCTAAATTATATCCAGCCTAGATCCTTCTCATGAGATTTAAAACTCATAATTCCAGTGGCCACATTTCCACTTATCTACTCGAGAAGAACCTCAAAGTAAAGGTTTCCAAAGTGAATTAATTATTTTCATTGCTACCCTCCTCTGGTATTCTCTTTTGCAGTGTCTCTCTCACTATTCTTTATCTGAACATTCATTAAGTTGCTCAGGCAAAAACCTGGGGGTCATGTTAACTCTAGGTCCTACACAATCCCCACTTCAGGTAAAATCATCAAATAATTTCAAAATTACATTCTACCATCTCCCTAACTTACTTTCCTCCACCTCCAATACCTTACTCCAAGACACAAGATCTCTGGGATCATCACTTTATGTTTGTAAATGTCAAATTACACCTGAAACTAAAGGAATATAATACTGTATGACAACTATAACTGGAAAAAAAGACACAAAGGTCTCTTTTCTGGTCTCTTATTCTTCCTGATTCCAAGTTTTGCCCCCCTTTTTAACCCATTCCATATTGTAGTTAGAGTAATAGTTCTAAAATGCAAACCTGATGATGTCATCTGTGCTCTTATTTAAAACGTTTTTAAGAAAAAGTCCAAACTAAATATGACTTACAAGATTTTTCCTGCTCTGTCTTCTGTTTACCTCTCCAGCTTAATCCATTACCACACACTAAGTACCCAATACACTCCAGTCCATTTTTTAATTCATGCTCTCTCTTACCTTGGAGCCTTTGCACATGATGTCTTTCTATCTGGGCCACTCTACCTGAATGTCATGTTCTGCCAGATTAATCCTACTAACTCTTCAGATATCCTCTAAGGTATCACTCACTTCCTCTTTGAAGCCTTCCTTGACCTACCAAATGTAAGTCAGTGCCTTTTCTATGTGCTCCAACAGTACTCTGTACTATTTTTAATCTGAAGGGTCACCACACAATTTAACAATGGCCTGTGTCTTATCTGAATTGTCTTTCAGGCAATGATACTGGTTTACTTAAGAAAAGATTAATTTTATCTTATTCACAACCATACTTCTAATGTAAGACACAGGCCTGATCCATTATAGATACTTAATAAATCTTTGTAAATGAATAAATTTCAGAATGGAATTCATGTTCATGCCTTATAAACTGTCCACTTATCCAACTTCTGCTGTCCACTTAGTATTTTCCAAATTTCAGTATTTCCTCTGCTCCTACTTTCTCCCCCTTTTATTTACTAAAGAATGTTCTATTCATTTTTAAGTATCAGTTTAGTTGTTTCTTTGGGTAATCCTCGTGAGCCGTGTTTTGCCGCTCAGTTGACTAATGAGTTTGCTGACCACTGGGATAGGTGCTTAATCACAAGGAACAACAACAGCCTGTAATTATTGGAATCGAAAGTCTAGGTCAGTGGTCGGCAAACTCACTAGTTAGCAGAGTGGCAAACCGCAGCTCGCAAGCCACATGTGGCTCATAAGCCACAGTTTGCCAACCACTGATCTAGAAAAACAGAGATGCAACTACTTCTATACTGGTACATGCATTTCATCTATATGTCTCTAATAGCGGCCTAATACATGTTAGACACTAAATTAGTTGTTTAAATGAATACATAATTAGTAGGTAGTTGATAACCATTCATGTACTCTGAGATATGAACAAAGTTTGAGGAAGAACCAGTAATTTTAATGAAATAGCAATTTAGTAGATTTCAGACTACAGTGCATTTGTTGGAGGCAGTCACTGAGGTTTTCCCACCATGGTAGGAAGTCTAGTTAATGTCTATAATCCAAACACTTTTTTCAAGGGTACCTTACATATATACACTTTCTAGGGAAAACTGGTATTTGTTTCCTTTAACTTTCCCTAGTCCTTCCAAATACCTTGGATATATGATTAGGTCACTTTCTGATGGGGGAAGAAAACTTCAGAAATAAAGAGACAAAAAAAAGATAAAACTTAAGAAATGATGTACAGAGTTAACAACTATATTGTTCAGCACTAAGCTCTCAGATGTGCCATTTAGTGGCCATGTAACTTTAATAATGTTACCCCTCCAGGTCTTAGAAGCATAAAAGGCTTACAATAAACTTTAACCCTTCGAGTCAGATCTAACATCCTAAGTCAGAAATCTGTGACAACTGGTTAGACTTTAATTCCCATTATTTCCTAAATATTAAAAAAATAGAGAGGCTAACTTAAAGGTACAGTACTTAAACTTGAAAGATTCTTACAAAGCTTATTCCTACTAAAATATTTTGTAAGTCAGAGGATGTTAAGTAATATATGTAGTGTTGACTAGTTTCCTTTTAATTATTCTATATAATAAAAGCTTAATATGCTAAGTGTCCAGTCAACTGGTTGACTATTCATTCAACCCATCAAAGCTAATGATATGCTAAGGCCGCTCAACTACTCGCTATGACGGGCATTGACCACCAGGGGGCAGACAGTAGACCAGTAGACCAGTTGCTATGACATGCACTAACCACCAGGGGACAGACAATCCAATTGATAGGTTAGCTTGCTGCTGGAATCTGGTCAATCAGGACTGAGCGAGACATGCTGGAAACGCCCTGGAGCACTCTGGCAGTCCCTCCCCAGTTGGCCAACCTCCCACATCTCTACCCAGCCCTCCCTACCCAGCCCTGATAGGCACTTCTGTGGTCCCTCAGCCTGGCCTGCACCTTCTTGCAATGAGAAACCTCTTGGGGGATGTCGGAGAGCCGGTTTTGGCCCAATCTTGCAGGCCAGGCTAAGGGACCCAACTAGTGCATAAATTCGTACGCCAGGCCTCTCATTCCCTCATAAAAAGCATCAGTGCATATACTGACTATGCATACAGCTCTCTACATTAATAACTGATCTATATCTTACAGAGAAAATACAGTACAATGGAGAGGACTCGAGTTGAAATCAGAGAAATCAAGTGTTCAAAATCCCAGCTCCACCAATATCTAACTTTGAATTTCTTGACCACATAATACCTTCAAGTCTCTGCCTGATCATCTGTAAAACAAGAAAGATATCTCACTAAAATTTGCTGGGGGAATCAGATGAAACAGTGTATATAATGTGTCAACATAGTGCCTGACACAAAGTAAAATTCAATAAATGGCAGTCAATATAATTTATTCTAACATCTTAATGTTTCAAAGATGTTGAATGAGATTAACTCTGGGAACTAAGGAGAATTAATATAATGCAAGTTTCAAAAAGTGAGGATGATATAAACAGTTATACATAATTTATTTTCGCAGTGAATTAAGAATATATTGAGCAGTTACTATTTACACTGTACAGAAAGCCCTCGGCACTAAGCTCTCAGATGTGCCATTTAGTGGCCAGACTTGACATATGTCATTTCGTGGTTATGTTGCCATCTCCCATTTATTTATTTTTTTAAAAAAAAGGTTCTGTCATTTCAACGTATGTACGTATGTGCTTAACGTTTTTTATAATTTATTTATCACAAGTAAAGGTCAGGAATTGTTATCTTTCTTTTAAGTTTTTTTTACTGTTTCACTTCATTACTGCTGTGTACTGTATGTACTCCATGTGAGAGATGTAGGTGCTTATGTAGGTGGGTTCCGACTTACAGCGAAAATCGTGTTACGTTTCACCACAGGAATGGATCTCCAGCGTAACTGGGGGACCTACTATATTATGAGTATGATGTGAAATATAAATCCGCATAAATATTACCTCTGTGTTCTTGAAGCTTTCTTGAGTTTACATATACACACATTTTTAATACAAGGCAATATTTGGTAAATACTGTAAAGCTATGCAAAAAAGGTGCCAGCGAATTTAGGAGTGGGAGAAAGCATTTTCTTTCAGAATTATCTGAGAAATTATCATGAAAAAAATTATATAATCTGAGTCTTAAAATGAGGGTAGGGCCCAGCCAGTATGGCTCAGTGGTTGAGTGTTGATTCATGAACCAAGAGGTAGCCTGTTGAATTCCTAGTCAGGGCACATGCCCCAGTTGCATACTTGATCCTCAGTGGAGTACGTGCAAGAGGCAGCTAATGATAATTTCTCTCTCTTGTTGATATTTCTATCTATCCCGCTCCCTTCCTCTCTCACTAAAAATCACTGATAATAATAAAAATTTTTTTTAATTTTTTTTTAGAATTACCTAAAAAAATTTCAAACAGAGGGACTCACATAAACAAACCATGGAGGCAACAAAGAGCACTCACAAATGAGAAACAATAATAAATTGCTTCAGTATAGCATTCCAGTAAAGATGTTCTGAAAGATAATGAAGCCCAAAGCTACAGGTGAAGAAACTCTTTATTGTTAGATACTGTGGAACCACTGAAAGCTTTTGAACAGGATAGAAGATAGATTAAAATGGCACTCAAGAAAGACTGATCAGGAAATGACTCAAGAATGAGTTAGAATACCTTTAACTACCTTTGCCATAATGCTATGTAATAAAAAAGAGACAATGCAAAGGAAGAGTTTAAATGATTTAGTGACCAATTCAAAGTAGAAGGAAAGAAAGTTTTCAATTCTCCCACCCTGCCTCTCACCCAAAGGCTTACCTTTCAAACAAATATCTTGTACCAAAGAAAATAAAGTGAAAATACACGTTACTATAATGTGCTTCATGTAGTTTCTCTTAAAATATACAATTTTGTATGTAAATGTAAGCTAACTCTAAATAGTACAGCTACCCTTTTGTTTTCCCAGTGACAAATAAGAGAACAGTGTTAAACAACCTATAGGCTTGACTACTCCCACTAATTGAGGAATGGAAAAACGTGGGTAAAGTGCTTCACAAAATTTCTAAATTTCATTTCACTGATTTCTGATAGTGCCAAATTTCCTGGAATTTACATAGGCTAACATCATAAATTTATATACACATTCTATTTTTTTAAAATATTGGTTGGATTAGGAAGTATAAATCATGGGAAAGGAATTTATTATTTTAAATATATTTAATAAAACTAAATTAGCAATAGCTAGATATTGCTTGCATAAAATTTAGTTTCTGGACATAAAACCTTAAATAAAATTTTTAAAAATTTCTATATTATTAATCTAAGTTATTTTTTTCTTCTCACAATTTTTTTTTTTAATTTGGATGGTATAGTCAATTTTTTTTCTTTATTGATTAAGGTATTACATATGTGTCCTTATCCCCCCATTACCCATCCCACCCACCCCCATTCATGCCCTCACTCAAAGCAATGTATAAATTCAATGCACTTCCCATTAAAATGCCAATGACATATTTCACAGACCTAGAATGAACTTTCCAAAAATTCATCTGGAATGAAAAAGGCCCGAATAGCTACAACAATACTGAGAAAGAAGAACAAAGTAGGAGGGATCTCAATACCAGATATCAAGCTATACTACAAAGCAACTGTTCTCAAAACTGCCTGGTACTGGCACAAGAACAGACATAAGACCAATGGAATAAATAGAGAACCTAGAAATCAACCCAAACCACTATGCTCAATTAATATTTGACAAAGGAGGCAAGAGCATACAGTAAAATTAAAACACTCTCTTCAATAAATGGTGTTGGGAAAACTGGAGAGATACATGCAAAACAATGAAACTAAACCACCAACTTACAGCATACACAAAAACAAACTCAAAGTGGATAAAAGACTTAAACATAAGATGGGAAACCATAAAAATCTTAGAGGAACCCACAGGCAGCAAAATACCAGACATATGCCAAAGGAATTTCTTCACCGATACTGTTCCTAGGGCAATGGAAGTTAAAGAGAAAATAAACAAATGGGACTACATCAAAATAAAAAGCTTTTGCACAGTAAAAGAAATCATCAACAAAACAACAAGAAGGTCCACTGCATGGGAGAATATTATTTGCTAATGTTATCTCCAATAAAGGTTTGATCTCCAACATTTACAGCCAACTCATACAACTTAACAAAAGGAAGATAAACAATCCAATCAAAAAATGGGCAACAGATACTTTTTGAAAGAAGACATACAGAAGGGCAAGAGACATATGAAAACATGCTTAAAGTCAGTAATCAGCTGAGAGATGCAAATCAAAACAACATTTAGGGGCCATCTCACACCTGTCAAAATGGCTATCATCAACAAATGACAAGTGTTGGCAAGGATGCAGAGAAAAAGGAACCCTTGTGCACTGCTGGTGTGAATGCAGACTGGTGCAGCCACTGTGGAGAACAATATGGAGTTTCCTCAAAAAACTAAAAATGGAACTTCCATTTGACCCTGTGATCCCACTCCTAGGAATATATCCCAAGAAATCAGAAACATCAGAAAAAATATATGCACCCCTATGTTCATAGCAGCACAATTTAAAACAGCTAAGATTTGGAAACAGCCTAAGCGTCCTTCAGATGAGTGGATTAAAAAACTATAGTACATCTACACAATGGAATACTAAGCTGCTGTAAAAAAAGAACTACTACCACTTTTGTAACAGCATGGATGGAACTGGAGAGCATTATGCTAAGCCAGAGGTTGGCAAACCACAGTTTGCAAGCCATATGCGGCTCTTTGGCCCCTTGAGAGTGGCTCTTCCACAAAATACCACGTGCGGGCATGCACACACAGTGTGATTGAAGGAGTACCCTAATTAAGTTAATAACAATGTACCTACCTATATAGTTTAAGTTTAAAAAAATTGGCTCTCAAAAGAAATTTCAATTATTGTACTGTTGATATTTGGTTCTGTTGACTAATGAGTTTGCCAACCACTGTACTAAGCGAAATAAATCAGTTAGAAAAATATAAATATCACATGATCTCACTCATTTGTGGAACATAATGAACAACATAAACTGTTGAACAAAAAGAGATCTAAAACAGAGAATCATCGATCAGACCATCAAACCTCAGAGGGAAGGCAGGGGAGGGTGAGGAGAAAGGGGAGATCAACCACAGACCATCTAAGCTATTCTTAAAGAAAAATTTAGGGAAGAAAAGATATAGATACAACTCTAACAAGTGATTTATAGTAACTGCTACAAAAACTGCATAACCAACAGCTAAAAAAGAATTCAAACTCAAAAGAAAACAGTATTTGTGAGGAGTATGAGAAAATCTGGGAAAATATTCTAAGTAAGTCAAAAATAAGTTAATAACCTTTAATTGCTTCTATTAAACTTAACTTGTTTTAGGGTTCTTTTATTGTTGTTCTTTAAAATTGTAAATGATTCCAATTCTTTCACTTGTTGTTTATAATGTATAAACAAGGGCTATAACCTTTGTTAGTAATCTCAACTTTGAAAGGTGTGTCTTGAATAGTTTGCATATTAAAAAAAATACCAAAATTCATACATTTAGGTTAATATATTAAAAATTTTTAGAAAAATTTCTACCTTTCCTTCATCCATTGGATTATCACTTATATGGACAATAGGTCCTGGATGAGACTTAGATGACCTAAAAAAGAAAAGTTAGTAAGATTTTTTGTGTCAGCTAAAATATTCAATACAATTATATATTCATCACAAAAGAATAATGAATGAAAAACAGATATATCTATAAAAGACATAAATGTTTCAGTAAGTGATCAATTACAGATATTTAGCTTTTAATATGAATCGAAATAGAAATCAGAAAAACATAGTGACTGTTAAGTTGATATAAATAAGCAAAACTTATAATTAATTAATTTAGATAAATAAAAGTACTTTGTGTACAGAAAAGAATCTTCAATTTAGTATTATAGCACAGAAAATCTATTCCCATGGTAGAATTCTCAGAGTTAATATTTTTAAATAAAGCAGCATCTAAAATATTGCAATTTTATTTTACTTAAATCTAACCTCCAATTAGGGCATCTTATCCAGTTTCATAGTTCACACAGAAAGTAGAAAAAAATATTATCTTAAAAAACAAATAAATAAAAGTAATGCCATCTATACTTGCTCAGAAAATAATAAGTCATGCAGATAAAAATGTAGCTAAACTGAGGCTTATACTGCATGAATAAGCATTTATTCATAAACTCAATAGATTGAAAGACCAGTCCACTTCATGAGAGCCACTTGTGAAACCACACAGACACCTACACCAGAACTACCCACCAGATGCTGTGATCAACTCAAATAACAGACCAAAAAAACCCACACCTTGTATCAAGGGACTGATATCTACATATATAAAAAGGCTAATATGCAAAATGTACCCGAAAGAGTTCAACCATGAGACCAGGAGTTCGATTGCTCATGACGTGCACTGATCACCAAGAGGTGATGCAGAACATGGCAGGCGACCAGCAGTGGCAGCAGGGGGCTGAGGGAGCGAGGAAAGGAGGAGGTGGGAGGCGGGGGACTCATGTAGTGACAGTGTGCAAGTGGTGAGGCAAGGAGGAGGAGGAGAGGCAGGGAGGCCCAGGGGGGGAGGGAGGAGGCGGGATTGAGCAGTGGCAGAAGAGCACGGGTGACAAGGGAAGGAGGAGGCGGTGAGGTGCAGAGGCAGGGAACTACACAGTGGCACACAGGCAGCAAAGAAAGGAGGTAGGAAGGCAGGGAGGTAGGAAACTGACCCTGATTGCTGGCCAGCCCTAGGGACCCTACCCATGCCCAAATTTCCTGCACCAGGCCTCCAGTATGATAATAATGTTCCTGTCACAGAAAGCAAAACCAAGCTTGATATGCTATTACAGCTGTACACACTACTTAAGAGAAATGCCACAAATTTATTGCCATGTCAAGTGATATAAAGTTGTGGAGTATAAAAATTCAGATCTAGTTATTTAAAAAAGCAAAACAAAACAAAATGAATCTTGCCAATTTTCATAAATTTGTATCTAAATTATGTAAGAAAAAAACAGAGATAAGATACAAAGATAAGATTCTAAGACAAAAGTGAAAAGTTAGAATTAAAAGTTAAAAATCCTTACACCTCTTGCGCTCATCCAGTTTTTGTTGTTGTTAATTGTAAAATGAGAACAATCATCATCGTATCAAAATTAAGGAAAACTATGAAGTGAATTTTGCAATGTTACATGGCAAATATTTAGACTACATTTGCTAATTATTAAAATATATCAAGTAGTAGTTTAGATCAGTGTTTTTACAAACATTGGTGGCAATGCATTAGTGAGTCATAAAATCAATTTAGTGGGGCCTGGCAAGCATATGAAATAAAAAGAAGTACTACAAGATTAAAAAAAACAGAGCACTCATGGACATGATCGGGGGGCAAGGGCGGGTGGGTTGCGTAGAGATGCAAAAGGGCAGAGGGGATAAATGGTGATGGGAAAAAAAAGATGAAAAGAAGACTGTTTTCACCTAATAACTTTTTCACTAAACTTGTGCTACAGTTTATATATATGTGAACATATGCATATATAGTAAGTGTGTCCCCACCCAGCGCCAACTGGGGATGTGATAGGCCCGTGGGGCTTGATGGGGGTGGGGCCGGCCAAGTCTGGGTCTCACCCAATGGGGATGGAGCTGGCCGGGTCTGTGTCTTGCATGATTTTAAGGCAAGTGTGGGAAGGATGGGAAGGGGGAAAGAGGGCTTTCTGGGTCCTGCAGCACATCCCAGACTCTGACAAGAAGGAGGAAGGAGCCAGATACCTGCACCCAGGACCCATCCCATAGGGTGGCGATAGTTAGGGGCCATGAGGCTGGCAGGGGAGGGCAGTTAGAGGCAATCAGACCAGAAGGGAAAGGCAGTTAGGGGTAATCAGGCTGGCAGGCAAGCAGATAGGGGCAAGCGAGCAGTTAGGGGCATCAGGCCAGTAGGCAGAGGCAATTAGGGGTGAGCAGGCAGGCAGACAGGCGATTAAACCTAAACTGGCAGTCAGACATCCACCAAGGGGTTCTGGATTGGAGAAGGTGCAGGCTACAATGAGGTACCAACCATCCCCCATGTGTGAATTTCATACACTGGGCCCGTAGTAAATAAAAAATACAAGGAAATATACTTTATTTCATATACTCACAACTATAACCCTACTTTTGCCCCCCCTGTATATAAAGCATTTAAATGTACACAGTACCAACAGAACAATACTTACAAAAGACTAATCTATATTTAATATCAAGAAGGTCTGACAGTTTTTTAATTTTAATGATTAGCTATTATCTAATATCATCAATGGTGCTGATACTTTTAGCTACATAAGATTTGCTCAAACTCACAGTTCAATGGCTTTATTCCACATAATGACATAGCCTGAGAGTGTGAAGGATTCCACATTGACAATATGTATGTTACCTCGTTCAGTGCCCACATAGAGCCATTTACTCTGGAAAGGCAAATGGCAAAAGGTAACCCTGCAAGAGAACATATATTTTTAAAAATTTTTTAAAGATGTCTGGTATATTGTATTAAAGAATTAATCATGATATATGTAACTTACAAAAAGCAAATATGATACACCATTGAGATTAATAATTATACTATGATAAACAATCAAATTTACTCACTGTGATTAATATTTAATTTTGCTAATTAAACTTATGCTTAGTAAAAGGCCTTACAGTAAATAGACAGCATGGCATGATAGAAAGAAGACACACTTTGAAGATAAAGCAGTTATCCCTTAGTATCCTTGAGGGATCCTGTAACCAATTACCTGAGGATACCAAAATCCATGGATGGCCTTATGTAAAATGGCACATTTGTGTATAACCTACACCAGTGGTCGGCAAACTCATTAGTCAACAGAGGGCAACTGTGGCTCGTTAGCCACATGTTGCTTGCAAGTCACAGTTTGCCGACCACTGATCTACACAATTCTCTTGTATATTTTAAATTATTTCTAAATTACTTATAATACTTAAAAATGTAAATGCTATGTAAATGGTGATTAAACCATATTGTTCAGAAGAAGAAAAGTCTATACATGTTTAGTACTGATGTGACAACCATTATAGGCCATTTTCTTTCCTGAATATTTTAGATCTGCAGTTGGCTGAATCTGCAGATGTAAAACCTGTGGATACAGAACCTATGGATACATAGGGCTAACTATATGTTTCAAATTTAACCACATTATCCAGTATCTGTTACATCACATCCAGATGTAACCTTTAAGCAACAAACTATGAGTTTAATACCCACATCACCCCCACGTACTACTTTATTCCTCAGGAGTTATTAAACACTCATGTCTCTCAGGATCCATGCAAAATGGTCTTCCCATGTTTTTCTTCAGTTCCAATACCACCTTCGCTCAAACCAATATTTCTGCATGTCTATCAGGCTTGCCTTGTAAGAGAGGGTTTACTCTCTTCACGAATTTGTAAGCTCTGGGAAAGGCAGATAATCTTGTACTCAGGCTGAGACAATGCTATCTGAAAAATCACCCCCTAAATCCTGATTATATGAGAGGACTTCATTGACAAATTATAATTTACATGCATGTGTTAAATTTTATCATCTCAACAACTTCAAACATCCTATCCAATAAAAGAGTAATATGCAAATTGACCACCTCTGTTACACCCACTAGCCACGCCCACCATCCACACCCACCAGCCAATTAGAGTGAGTATGCAAATTAACCCAAACCAAGATGGCTACGGCTACAGAGAGAGCAGGAGGGAGACTTGGGTTGCCCCTGGCAATGGAGGAAGCCAAGCTTTCCATACACCCTGGCCCGCTGAGGCCTCCACTTAAGGCAACAAAATTTCAATGGCTGTGTGAGCAGAAGGCTTGGCTCCACTCCAGACTACAAAGTTTCAATTGTAGAAGATAAATAAATCCCGGATACAAGGGCATCCACTTAGGTTGCTGGGGGGGAATGGCCAGCTTGCAAACCACTACAGGCCCCTCACCCAGGCCACCCCACACCCCAAAGGAACACCCACCCGATCCAGGATACCCTTCAGAGCAAAGCAGCTGGCCCCTAGCCATGCACCAGGCCTCTATCCTATCTAATAAAATAATATGTAGATTGACCATCACTTCAACAGACAAGATGACTCCCCCAGGTGATCAAAAGATCCTGCCCCCATGTGGACACAAGATGGCCACCACAAGATGGCCACTAGGGGAGGGCAGTTGGCAGGGACTAGGCCTACAAGAGAGGGCAGTTGCAGGTGATCAAGCCTACAGGGGAGGGCAGTTAGGCGTGACCAGGCTGGCAGAGGAAGGAAGTTGAAAGTGACTGGGCCTTCAGGGAAGGGCAATTGGGCAGGACCCAGGCCTGCAGGGGAGGGCAGTTAGGGGTGACAAGGCCTGCAGGGGAGGGCAGTTAGGGGCAAACAGGCTAATAGGTGAGCAGTTAGGCATCAATCAGGCTGGCAGGGGGTGATCAGGCTGGCAGGCAGAATCGGTTAGAGGCCATCAGGAAGGCAGGCAGATGAGCAGTTAGAAGCCAGCAGTCCTGGATTGTGAGAAGGATGCCCGACTGCCCGTTTAGGCACGATCCAGATAGGATCGTGCCTAAACGGGCAGTCGGACATCCTTCAAGGGGTTCCAGATTGTAGAGGGAGCAGGCTGGGCTAAAGGACATCCCTCCTGTGCACGATTTTGTGCACCAGGCCTCTAGTATTCTATATCAGCTCATTTGATTTGAAAGGCAAAGAATGGAAATGATCTTGTCTTTTTAGTAGTACTTTTAAAAAAGAGGTAGTATGTTATGAAGCCATATAATGCTCATCTTTTCAGAATCTAATTGTGACTCCCAAAATAGACAATTTAAATTTTGATGGAATAGCACTTAGAATAACACACTGATAATAATCACTGCTAGACTGTTAATACTCAGACTAGGTATTAAGCAAGATACAGCATACAGATTTGCTGTTCCCATTAACATACAATTTCCTAGGTAAAAACATTTATCAAATAAACATATATGCAACTCATGGTCTCACTATTTTCTATAGGTACTGCTCATTTAAATAAATACTTACGGTTAACTATTTTCTATTGGATGTTTTAGAAGATCAAGTCATTTTTTCTAAAGGACTTATATATATTTAAAAGAAAAAGAAAATGCCTACTGACTTGCAAAGTAACTTTATAATACCTTATTACCTCACAAAGTAGTAAGTTCATAGTATCATTCTGAAAACTTTAGAGCTATTTAGGTTTCTGAATTCAGAACTTTCTAGATTTTAGAAAGGTACATAATCCATATTTTATATATTACTAAATATCGGGCTAGCATCTCATAAACACTGAACATTTTTGAGATATAAATTTAGATAGCTTATGTTTTAATTGATATAATTTTTATGTAACATTATTTTAGTTTTAAATGTGTAACGTAATGATTCTATGTGATCACCACAATAAATCTAGCTAACATCATTACCACACATATAGTTGGACATTTTCTTGGGATGAGTATTTTGAAGATGTATTTTCTTAGCATCTTTCATATATCAATATTAACCATAGTCACTGAAAGTTTCTTTAAAAAGTAAATATACATCCACAATATGATCAGCCCACTCCATTCCTATGTCTTTATTTAAAGAAAGGAAAGCAAATGCCTATAACAAGACACATAAAAATGTTTATGGCAGCTTTACAATAGCCAAAAACTGGAAACAATCTCAAATATCCATGTGCATCAACAAGTAAATGGGCGAACAAACTGTGTTACATAGAATACTATTCACAGATTTAAAAAAAACTACTGATACATGCAACAACACTGATGAATTTCCAAATTCTTGAGATAATTAAAAGAAGCCAGAGAAACAAGAATGTATTGAATGATTCTATTTATAAGCAATAGAAAATGCAAACTTATCCATTGTAACAGGAAACAGATTGTTGGTTTCCTGGAGATGACAGGGGTAGAGGCTCATAACAGATAGAGATGGGACATCCCTATTCAAAATGGTGAAAAATGGAAAGTAAAAAGAAGTCACTGGTCCATAACGGTTTTGAAATCAAATCAGGCAAATGTTGGGTTTTTCTTAATTAGTTTTCAAGACCTATGAATAATCCTGTGTGGTTCTCAGCTCCATGCTCTTAATCATCCTTCCTTTTTCATAAAAGGCAGCATTTGTTTGCAGCTGAGGACTTCTATCAGCCTGCACCTGGTAGCAACCTTTTTTTCATTTTGTTCTCTCTGGCTCTTTAAACCAGAATTAGCAATTATTCTGAAGAAACCTGTGAGTCTTAAATTTCACTGCATTTTACTCTATTAGACAAAAATCACACACACAAATATTGCTGAGGTAATCTATGTATGTTGCCTCCTACTGAGAGACCTGAAGGTTGATATTCTTAAACTTCCTAGAGACTCTCTGGTTTGATTGAGAAGATCTGTGGAGACACACCCATAACCTCTTAAAAGAGTCCTTTGTGTGACTAAACACTCTGACTTTTTGGTCTTCAGATTTTTAGCAAAACACTGTACAGCCATACCCTCATGTTTTTCTCTATGTCACATTTTCAGAAGCAAGCTTTTTGCCAGATAGATCAGGGTGAGAATTTCCTAAATTATCAAAAGTCTTAGACCTTTTAATAATTCTTCCCTCAATTTTTTCTCTCTTTTAGCATTTTATTTTAAGTGCCAAAAGAAAAATTCAGGTTGTACCTATAATCCTCTCCTTGGAAATCTTAATATGTTAATCACTTACATATTGTGCAGGTAATACTTCTGATAAACTTTCTGCCACTACATAACAAGGAACCAATTCCTCGAGTTTCCAAAAACATGTTCCTTTCTCCCTTTGAGCTCTCACTGGCAGCAATCTCCATGTCAAGTATCCTACAAACACTTGTTCAAATTTAGGGCAATTTAGGCTTTTCTATAATGCTCCTCAAAATTCTTCCAACTTCCAGCCTTGACCTGGTTGCAGAGATTTCCACATATTTAGGTATTTCATACAGCAGCATCCCAGTTCTAGGTACCAAAATCTGTATTAGATTTTTAGTGCTTAATCACCAATTACCACTAACTTAATAGCTTAGGACAATACCCCCCTTTCAATCTCAGTTTCTGTGGGTCAGCAGTTCAAGCACTGCATGACTGGGTTCTCTACTCAGGGTCTTAAAAGGCTGAAATCCAGGTTATTAACCAGCATCACTTTCTGAAGATCTGGGGAAGAATCAGCTCTCAAACTTATCCAGGCTTTTAATCAAATTCAGTTTCTTGAGATTTTAAGACTGAATTTCCCTTGCTGTGAATCCCTCTCATGCTCTTAACCTTTGTCATGAAGAGAGCAGGACCTTTTGAAGGCATAATTGATTTATGTCAGGCCCACTAAGAAAAATCTCCTAATCTTAAATTCAACTAATGTGGACCTCAATTAATCTATAAAATGTCTTTAGACTAGTGTTTGTTTGAATAACCAGAATCAGAAATTTTGGAACCCATTTTAGAATTCTGCCTACAACATATATATATATATATATATACACACATATATATTTAGGAATAGATGTGTTGAGTTGTAATGATATATGTAAATGCTACCAAAAATGTTTCCAAAGTGATTATAGTATTTAAAACTTCCACTAGTATGTTATGAAAAGTCACATTCAAGCCAACATTTTTGCCATTCTGATGGATATTAGTGTACCTAGTAGTCTGCATTTTCCTGATGACTACTGTCTTCTTTTAATAGAAGCCAGGAAATTAAAAAATAAAAAGTAGAAAAAGATGGAATTATTTTATCATGTGTTTTTAACATAAACTTCTAAAATGGCATCCATCCATATTGTTTATAGTTATTACTAGAGGCCTGGTGCAAGGAATTCATGCACAATGGGAGAGGCTGTCCCTCAGCCTAACCTGCACCCTCTTCAATCTGGGACATCCTTCTCACAATCTGGGCCTACTGGCTCCTAACTGCTTGTCTGCCTGCCAGACTGATCGCCCCTAAATGCCCTCCTCTGCCAGCCCTATCACCCCCAACTACCCTCCCCTGCCTGCCAGATCACCCCCAACTGCCCTCCAGTCAGCCCGATCGCCCCCAAGTGCCCTACCCTGCTGGCCAGTTTGCACCCAACTGCGCTCCCCTGCTGGCCTGATCGTCCACAACTGTTCTCCCTGCCGGCCATCTTGTGGTGGCCATCTTGTGGCAGCCATCTTGTGACATCATCACAGCAGCCATGCTGTGATAACATCACACGAGTTCATCGTGTGAAGTCATAACGCCACCTAGGCTTCTGGGTCTTTGCTTCAACAAATTATTCAAACATTTTTTTCACCTTTGTTATCTCATAATCCCTGGTATAAAGAAGGTATCCTATATTTGGTGAACTCAACTTAATTTACCTTCTAAGTTTTTTCATTTCCAAATGTGAAGTACTGTTTCCATTCTATATTCCTCCAAAGCCAACCAATGACTTTATATTCCTTTCAGCAGTCTAAGATATAATTTGTCTGAGCCAGTATTGCATTAATACAGTTATAGGAACAAAATAGAAGAGTGGGCAAAAGTAGGCTTACAGTTGTGTATACATGCAACACAGTTCATTCTTGTATTATCATCGTTATATGATTTATTTGTATTACCATTCTAAACCCACTTTGGTCCACCCCTGTATGCCCTACCTCTATTTAAAATTAATATACTTAGTTTTGCTACCTAAAACAAAGTGTTTCCATTCATTACTTTGTCTTTAGTGTTTTTCACAAGACGTAGCTCCTGCTGACAGGCAGAGCTAAATTGCTCTTATAGTCACCTTTGATTATATAACCTCTGCTTTCATATAACCCTTTTATACCTGAGTACGTTTTAAGGCCCTTGAGCAACCAGACTAATCTCTTTGAATGTCTCTCCCAATTTCCTTGTCAGAATTGCTTAGTTATTACGTATAATTTTATTCTAGGAAGTTACCAAACATTTCCTAACCATCTTTCCTTTTATAGTCTCAAGGTCATAAAATCACAATTGTCTTTCCTCAAACACAAAATTCTTTTCTTTTTAAATTTTGTCTCAGTGCATGATTCTCTACACTTAGAATTCCCAAGATGACTCATCATTTCCATATCATCAACCAATTATTTTTGTAGATTAGAATTAGGTCCAGAGAAATAAATCCCTCTGTCTACCTTCCTACCAGGCCTAGAAATCATTCTATTCCTGTGCTCCAGACTTGAATCTCATCCCACCAAATTGCTCTCATGTCTAATGCTTGTACACTTTTCATTACACTGCTTTGAAAGAAAAATATTTTGCTGATGTGACTCAATTAGCACAAAAACTGTAATTCTAGGTTTCTTGATTTGTTTCAATATTATGATTAAGTTTTTCTTGCACAGAAGTATGTGCAGTGAATTAATTCAAAATCTTGGGAAGACCTGTATACATTTTCTAAGGGCTGGTCTCTAGCCAAATACTCTTTTACAGCTATGCTCTATTCATGTGCACTGTGCAAATTATAAGCTTCATACATATGCAAAGTATAATATGTAGGTAGTATTATAATGAGAGTATAATGGAATAAATTAGTTTCTATTCCTACATTAACTTATTTATGCTGCTAAGAAAATCTGATGCCAGGGAACCAGTCAGTTCCTGAAGGGCCTTATACTCTAAGGCACCAACTCTCCCACTGCTGTGTAGGTATATGAATGAAGAGCTCCATTTGCCAAACAGTTTTGTTCTTAAAACATCTTTGGACATTAATGTTTCATTGATTAGGATTTAATTTTGATCACTAATGCATTCCATATAATACGGTATTTTCTTAATCATAAGTACATGGTGCATGCATGCTCCTTTTATTATATAACTAGAGGCTCAGTGCATGAAATTTGTATATGGGGGGGATGTCCCTCAGCCCAGCCTGCACCCTCTCCAATTTGGGACCCTTCAAAGAATGTCCGACTACCCTTTTAGGCCAACTCCCAGTAAGATCGGGCCTAAATGGGCAGTCGGACATCCCTTTCACAATTCAGGATTGCTGTCTCCCAACTGCTCACTTGCCTGCTTCCTGACTGCCCCTAACAGCTTCAGTCTGCCAACATGATCACCCCTAACAACTCCCGTGCCAGCCTGATTGATACCTAACTTGTCCCCTGCCAGCTTGTTTGCCCCTAACTACCCTACCCTGCAGGCCTGGTCATTCCTAACTACCTCCCTGCAGGCCTGCCCCCCCCCCCCCAACTGCTCTCTCCTGCAGGTCAGGTCACCCCAAACTTTCTTCCTCTGCCAGCCTGGTCATCCCTAACTGCCCTCCCCTGCAGGCTTGATTGCCCCCAACTACCCTCCCTTGCAGAGCTGGTCCCTCCCAACTGCCCTCCCCTGCTGGCCTAATCACCCTCAACTGCCCTCCCTTGGTCCCTTCCAACTGCCCTTCCCTGCTGGCCATCTTGTGTCCACATGGGGGCAGCCATCTTTTCTGTTGGAGGGATGGTCAGTTTGTATATTACTCTTTTATTAGATAGGATAGAGGCTGATGCATGGATGGGGGCCAGCTAGGGATGCTATATCAGATTACCACAAATTAAGTGCCTTAAAACAATAGAAATTTGTTCTTTTCGAGTTCCAGAGGGTAGCTATCAGAAATCAAGATGTTAGCAGGGACATGCTTGCTTTGAAGGCTCAGAGAGGAGAATGTGTTCCATGCCTCTCTCCTAGCTTCTGGTATTGCCTTGGCTTGTAGATGCATCACTTCAATCCCTACCCCCTGTCTCCTGCAGTGTTCTCCCTCTGTGTCTGTCTCTCTTCTCCACTTCTTATAAGGCCACCACTCATATTAGATAAGGCCCATCTTAATAACTTCATATTAACTTGCTTATACCCACAAATACCCTATTTCCAAATAACATTACATTCACAAGTACTGGGGATTCAGAATGCAATATATCTTTTGGGGGACACAATTCAATCTATAATAGGAAATGGGGCAGTAAAGACCATGTCTCCAATGTTGCAGAGGATTTAGATTATGCAGCTACTACTACTGGCAAATTATTTCTTATGGTTTAAATTGTATAACAGTAAATCCGTAATAAGAAATAAACCTAGAGCTAGAGAGGGGGGAGGGGGAGAGAGAGAGAGAGAGAGAGAAAAGAAGGGGGGGAGAGAATGACTTGGCAGTTGGCACAATAAGCTACATACTAGTCAAAGCACAAACACACAAGTCATATGAGAGATTTCTGTGATCAAGTTGTTCAACTCTACATGTATCTCATAGATATATTCATATATGTGGATAAATACTTTTATGTAACAATATTACAACACAGCAAAATAGATAGCAGACAGAAAATGATATAAATCCACTAATAACAAAGACTGATTGAATAACTTATGGTACTTCCATATAATGGAGTGCCATGCAATTATGAAATGACTAAGGGAGATTTAAATGTGCCAATATGAAACAATCTATCAGATAAATTTACAGAAAAAATATACAATGTCATCCTGCTTATGCAAAAACATTCGCTACACAGACATCTCTGCTTATGCAAACAGACTGCCAGTATTTCTAAAAGGACCCCAAAGAAATGTGTGTGGTTGCCTCTGGAAAGGAAGTTGGGTCTGAAAAGGGAAAAAAAAACTTGTTTTCACTGGATACCCTCTGAAGTTTTTCATTATTTTTTAGATTGTGCATGAAGTCCAATACAGAAAAATAAAAGGATAAAATTCAAAGAAAATAGCAAATATCCTATATAAAGGAAAACAGAGATTCTTACCTTTCTCTACAAAATTTAAGTGAATGTAGTATGGCAGGTCTCTTTTGACGTAAATTCCATAAATGTAACGTATCATCAGCCAAGGCACTCACAAGAGCTCCCTTAAAAATAAAGTGTAATATATTTTATATAGAACACAATTTACAAATATTAAAGGTACTAAGGAGCTGCCAAAAAATCTCCTTCCCAAATTTCTAAACTTTCTGCAAATAGATTTAGTTCTGACAAACATGTGCCTCACCCAAATTCTAAACAGCAGATACAAAACTGTGTGTTGTGTACTTATGCACACAATATGTGTAAAAAAGTTTTAACTTCTTCAATAAAGCATAACTTATTATCTTATAAACCAAAAATATAGTAGGATCTACTTGGATATTATGGTTCATTACTAGCTATGTAATATTAGAGGCCAGACTGTAAGTTATTTGGTCACTACTATATATATCTCCTTGACTGAAAGAGCAAAATATGATATGAGGTAACCTCCCAGTTTTATTTGGCTTAAGACAAATCCTATGAATGTACTATGCCTAGAACATAATTCTACTACTAGAATAAGGAAAATAAAGATTGCATTCAGCACACTGCAATTACAATGTCCAAAGGTTGAGACAAACAAATTAATTTAGAAAGTTAATACATCTAGTACTATTAAACACTATTAAGTATGGAGAAAAGAATTCGATGGCATTATATGAAGATCATGGAGGGCACTCAGTCTCATCCCAGATCTGACAAATCGGAATTTTTAGAGCAAGTACCTATGCAAGTATAATTTTCATAAAAGTTTCCAGAAGTGATTCTGATGTGTGAATATACTTAAGTCTCTACACCAAGACTGATTTATTAAGACATATATTTTTCCTCAAAAGAGTAAAATACTATTCTATATTGACAGAAAAAGGCAAAAGATGCAACATGAAGAATTTATATTAACTTCAAAAAAGATTTGGAATTCCAATCCTTCAGATTATTAAGAAATCTTTAAATTTCCTTAAAATAAGAAGAGTTTCTCATTTATCTAAGAAAATTAAAATAGCTCTGAAGACAAACTTTACATTAAGTGATCTCTCCAAATCCTTTTCCATATTTGGAATTTAAGAGGGCTACTCTGTTGTGTAACTCCTACTGCTACAATGATTACTGGAAAGTAGAAATACGTAAAGTCTACATACTCTCACTTTCAACAGAAAGCATCCCCTTATCTATATTAATATGAAGCAGAAAAACTCACAGGATGCAAATTATCAAAGATTTATAATCTTCGTTCTTATTTGCACTATAGTTTAAGATTGTCATCTTCTTTCTCAAGATGTTAGTCCCATCTTAAAGTCTCAAGGAAGAAGAGAAGATGCAGAGTCAAAATGGCATTAACAGCTGTCCTTTCTATTGTGGCTCCTTTATTTATAATTCTCCCACGCTGAAAGCAAACAGCTACTCCCAATGGTCTGATTTCCATAGTCATACTCATTTAAATATTCATGTTTTGACTAAGCATTTTTAAAAACAACAATGCATGTTAAGTACTTAAAAATAGCATTTAAGCATATAAAGTAAAACAAAATAGTCATATCACAGAACTGTGATGAGAAAAGAATCTTTTCATATGAATAATGATAGCATAAACTACTTAAGAGTTCTAAAATTTATGTGTTTAGGTAATCAATTTGCAATATGTTATTGGGATTGGCTCATGTACTGCTTTAAAAAATAATCAAATAATTTTAACACAAGTGTAAAGATGGAAAATAGGTGAGAAGTTGCCTGGAATCAGGGACTGAGAGCAGGAGGGGAGGAAGTGTGATTATAAGGAGGAATCTGTATCTTGTCAATAGTGGTCATTAAATGAGTCTATTTGTCTATTAAACTGATAGGAAACCACACACACACGTGCATCCATAAACTGGTGATGAAATCTAAAGGTCTTCTGCAATCTCAATAGCACTGTTCTATGTCATTTTTTGGTTTAATATTATACTACTGTTATATTTATATATATAAATACATAAAGAGATAATTAGACCTGGACGCCATAACAGTCACGACCAGTCAGGAGGAGGCTGCGCACGCAGCTAGGGCCCAGAGCAGACATGGAGACAGAGACGGGGGCCTGCCCAAGTCGCCGGGCCTGCTCAGGCCACCCCAGAGCCAACACTGACAGGGGGGCCTGGGGCTGCTCCAGCTGCTGCGTGCCAGCAGTCCCACCTCTGTGTGTGATGAGCTGTAGAGGAAACATCTTTTCTGACCACTCATTGGCTAAGCTCCCTGTATGCCACTTGCAATGTTCTTGGTAACTTGGGTAATAAGGATCCAAGAAGAATGATCTAGGGTTTTTCCACCTCACATCTGAGGGGAAAAACAAAGGTCTGCTGCTGGAGGGCCTAAGAAATATCATATCCTGCCCTAGCTAGTTTTGCTCAGTGGTTGGAGCCTCGGCCTGCTGACTGCAAAATCCGGGTTTGATTCTGGTCAAGAGCATGTACCTAGGTTGCAGGCTCCTCTCTGGCCGGGGCCCAGGTCAGGGCTCATGCAGGAGACAACCAACAGAAGTGTCCCTCTCACGTTGATTTTTCTGTCTTTCCCTCTCTCTTCCACATTCTCTAAAAATCAATGGAAAAATATAGAGAGAGGGAGGGAGGGATAAAGGGAGGAAGAAAGGTCAGATCCTATAAAAGAGACATCTTGAAAATGCCTAAAGAAAGTTGTCATTTTTTCGTGAAGGGACTGGAGTCCGTGTTGATGAAAACACCTTGGCGGCTGCGGGGGCCAGCAGTGGCAGCAGCAGGGCGGTAATGGGGGTGGTGCCTTCCCCTGATCAGCCTGGTGGCCTCCCACTGGAGAACAGGCCTAAGCCATCAGTAGGACATCCACTGAGCAGGGCTAAGCTGTCAGTGCAGGTTCCCTCAATTTTGTGCACCAGGCCCCTAGTACAAAATGTTACTATGGGAGAATGGGAAGTGCACAGAGCCTATTCTGAATCAAAACCATTCAAATTATTTCAAAACTAGAGGCCTAATGCATGAAATAGGAATAAGAGTAGGCTGTCCTTCCCCGGGCTGCTGGCACCAGCATCCCTCTGGCACCCAGGACCCAGGCTTCCCTCTGGCATCCAGGACCTGGGCTTCCCTTGCAGCCCCAGCTTCCTCTGGAAGGTTGTCTGGAAGTTCGTCTGGTCTAATTAGCATCTTATGCTTTTAATATTATAGATAAAATAAATTTTAAAAAGAAAAAGTATTCTGAGTCCTCATACATGTATTTGACAACTTTCTATATTGTGATTATTTTAAACAATTTATAATGCAGATCCTATGCAGAACCTTGAAATTTAAAACAAGCAAAAACATGCTTCCTTGACCCTGAAAAATCTACACAATTGCATATTATTTGGATCATAATTTTGCTGACGGTTTCCTATTGTCATCTTTAGATCTCTGTATCCATGGTGCCTTTTTAAATCTTCTAATATGAACAAAAACATTAATCAAAAGCCAGAGGTACTGAGTAATTTTTGTCTCTCATACACATTTAAGAATTTACGGGCAAAAATAATGTTCACAAATTATCCTTCTAAGGATAGCAAGCCTTCTGAAGTAATGTCTGTTTCTTCCTCTTATGACCAGCTCTTACCCGTCCCTACTTCTAGAACATCTATTCTCAGAATCTGCATACATTAAAACCTGCAGAAACATTGTTTACTCTGCTGATAAAATGGGGTTTGGTTTCTCTAGCTCCTTCTAAACTTCAAAGTCTATCAAAGAGAAAGGCATCATCAATTACTTCAACCACTAAGTGACACAACAAGAACTTTGGACAATAACCAGTTTTTAATGTATTTTAGTTTCCTAGTTGTATTTCAAAACAACTCATTCAAGAAGTACATTTTGTTATTTATAATAAGCTCCATCTTTAAAAAACATTTCAATATAGAGTTTTATGTTCTATAACTTTCAATATCACTAAAATAAAATTTAAATGCAGCACCCTGTACCAAAAAGGTTTACTTTATAGCATTCTATTTGCAACAGTTTTGAGAAACCTCTTACATTATTTATGTAACTATCCACAAAGATGCCTTAACACAGGAGTAGGGAACATCCAGCATGTAGGCCATATAAGGCGTATGAAATCATTTGGTCTGGCCCTACCAAAGTATGAGGGTGAGTTAATTAAATGTTTGACCAAATATAGCAGGCTAATTTTTAAGTTGATAATTTTGTATGGCATGTGAATGATGTTATAAATATCCAAATGGACCTTGGCAGAAAAAAGGTTCCCCACGCCTGTCTTAAAGTGAATCTCTAACCTATAAGAAATGAGTTTTTGTTCACATATGTAAATATAAATGAAGAAAACTGAAAGATGAGATATGGCCCTATTTTGTACATAAATAGGTGAGATTAAAGCAAGTCACTAACCTCATTAATCAGGAACTGGAGCTGGATGACTGCAGCTCCACTGTCATGCTGGCAATAACATTCTACTCCTGGACGACCAAAGCTGTCATTAATTCCATTAAGGAGTTTATGCTATGAGTGGGCTTTTCATAGAAATTGGTAAATTATATAACAGACTCATAAATATTCCAATGATCTGATATTCAATACATGCTAGTTACTGAGGTCGAGATTTAGCATTAGGTTTACTATACATCAACCTAATCAGGTAGTTTCTGTTGAAAATCAGAATGTGCAATGATTACAGGTCTAAAAGAAATAACAGTACTAAAAAAAAAAAACCAGCAATATACAGAACCAAGACAATATATACTTTCCGCTGCCCCAAGTTTTTTCTTTCACTTAAACAGAGGAATAAAGACAGAGCTTCCAATTTGGCCTATGTTAGCAAACAAATCTGAAAAGCAAACAAATGTAATTTTGGAATATTGCTAATAAATAACCTTTTTACAGGCATTTTCATTCCTGTAATGTCATTTTAAAAGTTTACACTAAAAATATAAAGAGCCACATAACTATTTTTGTAATTGAGGCATAACATTATATCATTAATAAATGTATCAATTTTTAAAGCAGGCTTAAATATAGATTAAAATACAAACTTCTATAACTTTGCGTATCACTGCAAACATACAACATTTTTGTGTCAGGCATTATATTAAATAAGTTACATAGTTTACATATAGTCTCACTCCATATAAACCAATAAGAAATTGAAGCACAGAGAAATTAAGTAACTTGTCCCAAGTCACAAAACTAGAAAGTTAGCAGAGGTAGAATCTGAATAAGCACTCTGGCTCCAGTAATAAGGTATGCTGTGTAAAGAACAAACAAAACAAAAATCTCAAATACTTAAAGAATGTACTTCGTGCCAGACATTGTTTTATGCTTTTAACCTTAATAACCTTGAAATAAGAAGCTAGACATTTTAATATGCTGCTATACTAATCTACTAAATATTAATAGGACAATAAAAGGCAAATCTAAAAATCAAATTTGATAGGATTTAGTAAAATTACAGCATTCTTTATACAAATTCCCATCCAGGTATATAGACTATTTATATATTCCATTGACAAATGACCTCTTGGTTCATAGGTCAAAACTCAACCACTGAGCCATGCAGGCCAGGCCAGAACTGATTTTCTTGAATAAAAACATAACTATAACTAAGCTGGTAGGAGATTTATATTAAATTTTTTAAATGGAATTTTTAAAAAAAGTGCAATCTAAGTAGAGCATTCATGTAATCTTAGTATTTCTTTTCCAACCATCTACTGTTATTTTATCCATATAGCATCAGATAGGAAATTTTAGGTGATTTTCCTGAAGTTTTTTTCCAAAGTATTCTTTGGAGATTTTTATATATGGAAACTCTCATTTTACATTCATATTTCATCAACTTATATACTATTAAAGTGAATTACTTGATTATATCAAATATACTAAACATAAACAAATTTGGGAATATATAAAACTAATTATTGGTAAATAAAGAATAAGCAAACAACTGTACTAATATGGGCCTCCTGGAAAACAGCCTACCATTTTTAAAACTCCAGTATGTTATGGGCATCAATCAACATTTTATTCAAAGAGAATGAAAAGTGTCTGTAAAATGCAGAAATTCAGTTATACATTGACCGTAAATAAGTTTTATTCTTACTCTACGTATGGCATTATTCCAGACAAAACTGTACTGTTTTATGACATTAATATTAATATAGTCATTTCATTTCTACTAAGATGACATATTTTCTTCATATAAGAACTACTTACTGAATATCTACTAAGTATCAGACACTGTCTTAAATACATAATTGTACTTACTCTTGAGAGTAACTTTAAAAGGTAGTTATTACCCATATAGGGTAGGGCAACTGGTTTACAGTTGTTCAAATTCATTACTTTAACAAAAATTAACATTACCATACAATAGGTATATCATAATGTAAAAAAAATAACTCTAAACATATTAGATTATAAAATAGTATATCATAGATGCAAATGTTCATATCCTTTCATACCCATGATTATTGTTTCTTGCATATATGATTCTTCCTGATACTGTCTTTACTGAGAGTTAACAGTTTTATTAGAAAACTAGAGGCTCAGTGCACGTGTAGGGTCCCTAGGCCTGGCTGATGATCAGGCCTGATCTGTGGGGCAACCAGTGGGGCAACTAGGGGGCCCCTGCTGGCACCCACCATGGTCGGCCTGAGCCTGAAGGCAGCTCCTGCGTTGAGCATCTTCCTCCTGATGGTCAGTACGCATCATAGCGACCAGCCATTCTGCCATTCAGTAAATTTGCATATTAGGCTTTTATTATATAGGATGATCAAACATTAATAAAACTTTGCTTGGTAAATTATTCCCATTTATTGTGGCCATGTTCACAATTAAATAAGAATACAAATTATCAGAAGTTCAAATAAACAAAATCCAAAGGGAAATATTACACATTGAGCAACTGTGCAAAGGTATTTGCTAAATGGAGAAATATTCATTATTGTAGTTTTTTTTATTTTCTCAGATAATCCTCATCTTCTTTTTAATTAAATCTTTATTATTAAGAGTATTACATTTGTTTCTCTTTTTTCCCTTCCATAGCTCTCCTCTACCCTGCTCCCACACCTCCCTCTACCCTTACCTCCCTCCCGTTGACCTCATCCATAAGTGTATGATTTTTGTCCAGTCTCTCCCTGTACACCCCTCACCCCTTTCCCCCTGAGAATTATCAGTCCACGCCCTTTCTGTGCTCCTGATTCTACTATATTCACCAATTTATTCTGTTGATCAAATTTTTAATTTACTTAATTTTTAGATTCACTTGATAAATATGCATTTGTTGTTCATAATTTTTTATCTTTTACCTTTTTCTTCTTCCTCTTCTAAAAGAGTACCTTTCAGCATTTCATATAATACTGGTTTGGAGTTGATGAACTCCTTTAGCTTTTTCTTCTCTGTGAAGCTCTTTATCTGCCCTTCAATTCTGAATGATAGCTTTTCTGGATAGAGTATTCTTGGTTGTAGGTTCTTGCTATTCATCATGTTGAATATTTCTTGCCACTCCCGTCTGGCCTGCATTGTTTCTAGTGAGAAATCAGCTGACAGTTGTATGGGTGCTCCATTGTAGGTAATTAACTGTTTTTCTCTTGCTGCTTTTAATATTGTCTTTTGCTCTTGGTATTTTAATTATGATGTGTCTTGGTGTAGTCCTCTTTGGATTCCTTTTATATGGAGTTCTGTGTACTTCCTGGACTTGTAAGTCTATTTCTTTTACCAGATGTGGAAAGTTTTCAGTCATTATTTCTTAAAGTAGATTTTCAGTATCTTGCTCTCTCTCTTCTTCTGGCACCCCCACAATTCTGATGTTGGTATGCTTGAAGCTGTCCCAGAGGCTCCTTACATTATATTCACATTTTTGGATTTTTTTTTATCTGTTCTTTTATATATGAATGAATCAATTACAAGGCAAAGCCAAAATTGTAAGGGTACACTGAATATTTCTTGCTGTCAATATATCTTTCCAATTCTGAACTCCAATAATGCATTCTTTAAAAAATGGTGCAAACTTTCTATCTTAGGTATCTTTACTCTGAATTTTTCTACTAATCTACAAGAGCTATGGTATCTACCTAATCCTACTAACCAATTTTGTCTCTAGAGTAATTTTAGTTTATCTGACCCACAACAAATGCCAGATATTTCCTACATAACCAACACTCATGGTTTTGTCCAGTCAATTACCATTGTAACTTCTGAAGAAGAGATGCAGAAGGCAAGGATAAACAGGGAAGGAGTAAAGTCTCTGAGTTCAAGTATTTGAATTTAGATAGGATCCTCTAAATAAGCAACACAGAGTAAAGAAATATATAAGGGGGAAAAATAAGATAATGAAACTAGCAATCAAGAATGATGAGAAGAAGGTATGCAGGACAGATACACAGGTGCAGGAGAAGGAGGAGAAAAAAAGATAAAAAATATGAACACAAAAATGGCAATAAATACATATCTATCAACAATTGAATCTAAAAGTCAAAATAAATGAACAAGGAATTGTTCAAAATAACAAAATAAACAAAATAAACTGATACATAAAATAGAATCAGAGGCACAGAAACATGGATCAGATTGACTGACAAAACTCATAGGTAAGTGGAGAGAGAGAGTGGGAAGAGTTAACCAAAGAACTTATATGCATACTAGAAGCTCGAGGCACTAAATTTTTGCAGGGGTGAGGGGTCCCTCAGGGCAGTGGTTCTCAACCTTTCTAATGCGGCGACCCTTTAATATAGTTCTTCATGTTGTGGTGACCCCCAATCATAATTATTTTTGTTGCTACTTCATAACTATTATGAATCGTATCTGTGTTTTCCAATGGTCTTAGGCGAACCCTGTAAAAGTGTTGTTTGACCCCCAAAGGGGTCACAACCCACAGGTTGAGAACCGCTGCCTCAGGGGATGTCTGACTGCTGGTGTAGGCACAATTGCGCCTAAATAGGCAGTTGGACATCTCTCTTGCAATCCAGAACTCTTTGCTCCTAACCGCCCACCTGCTCACTTTTTACTGCGTGACTTGCCACTCCTTACCACCCACTGGCTTGCTCCTTACCACCTGGATTGTTGCTCCTTAGTGCTGCTATGGAGAAGGGAGACGTTCCTGCCACCACCGCTGAGCTCACCAGCACTGAGCCCGGCTTCTGGCTTAATGGCATGCCCGCTATGGGAGCACACTGACCACCAGAGGGCAGCTCCTACTTGAGCATCTGTCCCCTTGTGGTTAGTGTGCATCAGAGTGACCAGTCATTCTAGTAGTTCCACAGTAATAGTCACTAAGCTTTTATTATATGGACTAGAGGCTCAGTGCACAAAATTTGTGCACAGGAGGGAGATTCCTCAGCCCAGCCTGCACCCTCTCCAATCCAATTCCAATTCCTCAGAAATCAGGCCTACACCAGCAATTGGACATCCCTCTCACATTTCAGAAAATACAAAGGGAAAATCCAATCGCCTGCCTGCCTGCCAGATCGCCCCTAACCACCTCTGCCTGTTGGCCTGATCACCGCTAACTACCTCTGCCTGGCAGCCTGATTACCCCCTCACTGACCTGATCACCCCTAACCGCTTCTGCCTGCCAACTTGATCACCCCCTAACTGCTTCCCCCTGCCAGCCTGATCATCCCTAACCGCCTGTGCCTCGGCCCCTGCCACCGTGGCTTTGTCCGGAAGGACATTCAGAAGATGTCCAGTCTAATTAACATATTACCCTTTTATTAGTATAGATATGCATTACCAATGGACACAAGACAATAGGGTAGTGAAGGCCTGGGACAGGGCAGGAACTAGGTGGAGGAGGGTAATGGGGTGAAAAATGGGGGACATCTATAATATTCTCAACAATAAGGACTTAAAGAGAAAATAAAACAAAACAAAAACAGTGACATAGGATCTAGAAATAATGAATCCAACCCAGAAAAAGATTAAGGAAAAGTCCAAAGTAGCAATGCAACTGACATAAACAGCTAAACAGCCCTGGTCCAGATGGCAGAGGGAATTTGAGGAAGGTCAGGTATATGACAATATGAGGGCTCCAGAGATGTGACTCTCTCCTTGAGAAGCCTGAGAAATTTAAGCAAGGGAAGAAAGCAGGTAGTGAGTCTGGGTGGGGGAAGTGGGGCAGAGGAAGACAATTGAATAGGATACTACTTGCCTAAGGAATGTTAAAGAGTGATAATAGAAAAAAAAATTCCTAATACAATTTCAATTTTAGAATCAAACAAATGTTTTACATGAATATACATGACAGTTGTGGAAAAAGAGAAAAGAAAAGGAAGAGTGACAGGCTAGTATGCATAGTTGATGGAGCAAAAAATAAAAAAAAATTAACTAAAATAGTTTTTGGAAGTTATACATTACAAAGGCAGCCAAGAGAGAAAGTAAAAATAGTGACATAACTATATTGGGAGGGGAGATATGAATCAAATACTCCTATTTTTTTTTTTTTTTTACAGAGAGGAAGAGAGAGGGACAGAGAATTAGAAACACCTATGAGAGAGAAACATCGATAAGCTGCCTCTTGCACACTCCCTCCCTACTGGGGATGTGCCCGAAACCAAGGTAAATGCCCTTGACCTGTTCACTTTACCTTTCAATCATTTGTTAGGTTGGTATTACAATCACAGCAATAGTTCCTCCTACTACATATTATCCTGCTGGTATTTCTATTGTATTGTCAGCAAGGTAGAATTAAAAAAATAGTAAAAGTAGAAGGCAATGGGACCCCCACAGTGTAAGTTCTGAAAGTATAGCTCCTAGGCAAGTTTTCACTGTTGCACTACCATTGTGTATTATACACATATTTTGACAACCTGTACTTCTATGAAGGATAATATGAAGACTAGTAGATACTTAGTAAATTATTAAATTTTTAAAAGATTATATATTTTCTCAGAGAATCTGTTCAGTTCCTGTCACAAGTAAAAAGGCAAAGTATTAACATTATTCCAACCTTTAGAGAAGTGACATATTCTACCATTTTCCAACCTAGAAATGGAAGATTGGAGTATGTATGAAAAGGAAAACACCTAAAGAACTTGATGTCCTGAGCAGTTTCTGCAAATACATTTATATATTGCAAAGTTTAAAGATGAGAATATAGACAACTGATAAATTACACAATCGTATTAAGCATATACTATTCTGTGAAAGTAACTTTCTTTGAGCAGATATGCTTATAACCAAGAAAGACTATTAATTGGTCCTTTCTGCATCAGTAAAAAAGAAAAATAGTAAACTCAAGAGCATAATCTTAATCCATCAAATACCCTAAAAACTTGTTTCATCATTTCTTTTAGGACATTCTTATACTTTCAGCAAACAGGGTAATTCACACCGAAGTATTCTAGTAAATCTTCAAGATGTTGCTACTCCGAAGTGGCTTATGACTCTGAATAACAGGTCCGTCAATGACCTTTTATTTTTAACTAGAGGCCCAGTGCATGAAATCTGTGCATGGGTGGGATCCCTAAGCCTGGCAGGAGATCAGGGCTGATCAGGTTCCCCAACTCCCTGCCTCCTCCTCCCCTCACCATCCTCATCCGCCACCACCACCCTCAGTTCCCCATCCCAGCCTGGGGCCCGACCCTGATCAAGACCTGCTGGCCAAGAGAAAGGCTGCCATCACAGGGGGAAGAGCCCAATGCCACAATGTCAGATAGGTGGTGGACCAACCAGGGCCTGGTGGCTGGGGGGAGGAAGCAGGAGGCTGGCCAGTAGGCCCCATCAACAATCAGTGCCTACAGGCTAGGGGCAGCTCCTGCATTGAGGATCTGCTCCCTGGTGATCAGTGTGCATCATAGTGACCAGTCATTCTGGTCATTCCGTCATAATGGTCGCTTAGGCTTTTATACAGATAGAATGGCTTAAATCTTGAGGAGATTTAGCCATAATGTAATTATTTTTCAATAGCAAAGTTAAAATCTACTACCACAATGTAGTCAAAGAATACTGATAAGTCACAGTGGAAACTTATCCATTCACCTATTAATGGATACCTCGATTGCTGCCCTATTCTGGATATCCTATCTAATAAAACAGTAATATGTAAATTGACCATCACTCCAACACAAGATGGCCACCCCCACAAAGATGGCAGATCCCATGTGGACACAAGATGACCACCACAAAATGGCCTGCAGGGGAGGGCAGTTGGGAGGGACAAGGTCTATAGGGGAGGCAGTTGGGGGGACCAGGCGTGCAGGGGAAGGCAGTTGGGGAGGACTAGGCCTGCAGGGGAGGGCAACTGTGGAGGACAAGGCTGGAAAGGGAGGGAAGTTAGGGGTAACTGAGACAGCAGGGGAGTGACCAGGCCTGCAGAGGAGGGCATTTAGGGGCAATCAGGCTGGCAGGGGAGCAGTTTAGGTATCGATCAAGCTGACAAGGGAGTGGTTAGGGGGTGATCAGGCTGGCAGGCAGAAGCAGTTAGAGGCAGTCAGGAAGGCAGGCAGGTGAGCAGTTGGAAGCCAGCAGTTCTGGCTTATGAGAGGGATGTCCCACTGGGATCGGACCTAAACGGACAGTCCAGACATCCATCAAAGGGGTCGCAGATTGGAGAGAGTATAGGGTGGGCTGAGGGACACCTCCCTCCCCCCCCCACCCGTGCATGAATTTCCTGCACCGGGCCTCTAGTTATAAAGCTGCAAGGAACATCAGGGTGTATTATTTTTTCAAATTAGTGGAGTGGTCACAATGTAAGGTATAAAAATGTGAACCGCTACATTATATACCTAAAACTAATATAACATTATATACCAACTATACTTACATTAAAAAAGTGAACGGAAATAAAAAGGAATACTGATGAAAGCACTCTAAAAATAAAAAGAGGATAGGCTTTAGCATCAAACCAATTTATTTATCCTACTTAAGATAATACAACCTGTTTTAAAAAAATAGCTAACGTAGCAGATTACCAGGAAAAAAAATGGAAATAGCCGAAACCAGTTTGGCTCAATGGATAGAGCGTTGGCCTTCAGACTGGAAGGTCCCAGGTTCGATTCAGGTCAAGGGCATGTATCCTGGTTGCGGGCACGTCCCCAGTAGGGGGTGTGCAGGAGGCAGCTGATCGATGTCTCTCTCTCACTAATGTTTCCAACTCTCTATCCCTCTCTCTTCCTCTCTGTAAGAAATCAATAAAATATATTTTTTTTAAAAAATGAAAATACATAAAATGATCTGTGATAACTAAGACAATGCATTGTGCTATAGTTTTCTCATCTGTGAAATGCGTCACCTGCTTCTTTCACCTGGTCAGTTGTGAGGATCACCTACAAGTTTAAAACTAGATTTTTCAACCTCTTAATTAGACTTCAACGTGGTCGTTTTTTACTGCTGCTTCTCATATCCAGTGATAGATAACTGCTATGAAAGGGAAACACCATAACTCAAACTTGGAACTTCTCTTTCCATCTTCATTTCAAACTTTAATGAAACAAACATCAGTTTCACAGCCCTGTCTCCAAAGGTAATGGCAAAGTGTCAGCTTGTACCACAACTCTTAAGATGTTATGATTTACTATAAAATGCACCCTCTCTGCACAAAATGTATTGAACATGCTTATTATCTACCATTTGCCACACTAAGAATAGTGCTACCATGCCTGTTGAATATTACCCAATATCTCTCAATTCTGGTTCTACATTATTAGCATTCATAAAGATTTAATATAAAAAGAAATTACAGATTTGTCAAGCCCCATGCCAGACTCTCTGAATCAGAATATCTAGAGAAGAAATCCAAGTGTAAGTTTGAGCATTATTTGTATGTTTTGTTTTATTTTTCAGCTCCAAGAATTATAATAATGTATAGCCATGGCTTAGAAAAAACTGGAAAACCTTATAAGCATAAGAATAATTAAGCATTACATTCCATAAAATTTCATTTAATAATTTCTCAAGACTTTCTTTCTTAAATAGAATCATCATGAATCTCCTTAATATCATAGGTCTTATTTTCCAAATTTTTAATAATTTGCTGCTTCTATCTGAACTAGCTTTAGTGCTCAAAACAAGATCTTAAGTCACTACCAGAATTTCACATAGTGAAGAATATTTCATTTTGTACTTTATAATTTATGAATGTATTTGCAATACAAATCCTTTAACAATTATTTACATTTTTATAGTTGAGCACCCCTATTCTATAGTTTCACCTACTTGACAATCATCAATTTTTAATCTCATTTTGAAGATTTTTTCCAGCCATAAAAATTAGACTCCTAGTTTTTGGTCTAGAAATTTGGAAGTTGTCATTCTATCCTAACAATAAGTAAAAAGCTGAACAAACTAAAAATCAGCAACTCTTTTTAAATCCATAGTGAGTTCACAAAGCAAATCATTGCCCCACCCCCACCCCCAAATTGCAAAGACAGACAGGCCAATACAAATACTCATAGTTTACCCAAATAAACCAACCCAGAAGATACTGCTATAGGTATCAATGCATGGGCAGGAAAATCTAAACTGTAAATTAATGAACTGCTGGAGGTTTAAAGAAGAGAAATCTGAAAGTAAGAAACTCCAGCAGGACCCACACTTCACGGAGTTTTTACAGCATGAGCTCCAGGTTCTCACAGTATTACCTGAGAAAAATCCCCTCCTCCTTCCAGTATGGGGAGGAATAAAACAAACATTTTTAAATACAAGAGCATCTGTTATTAACAAGATCTGCCCTCAGGAGAAACTAACCACAGTCTAAATGGTTAAGTATTTATCAGCACCTAACTAACCTGGTGGAAAGGAAATATCCAATTCCAACCTACTCTAGCCATCCTAACTCACCTGGAGCGAGGGATAGGAAAGGACTGAGAAACAGTTGTGAAATACACAGGCTCACTACAAGAATAAAATCTAGTAATAGGCAATAGAACACTGACCCTCCAATCATAGTTTAACACCAAAAAATGATCTGGAAACAGAACTTACACTCTTCAAAAAATTATCTCAAAATAGGATCTTAGACCTAAATACCAAACACAGGACTTTAAAACTCCTACAAGATAACATGGGAGAAAACCTGAACAACCTTGTTGACCTTTCATATACTACAACAAAGGTACCATCCATGAAAAAAAATTCATTGATAAGCTGGACTTCATTAATATTTAAAACTTCTGTTCTGCAAAGCATAGTACCAAGAGAATGAGAAGACCATAGACTTTGAAAAATATTTGCAAGACACATCTAATAAAGGAATGCCATCCAAAATATACAAAGAACTCTTAAAACCAACAATGAGAAAACAAACCAAAAATTTAAAAATGGGCCAGAGACCTTAACAGACAACTCACCGAAGATGATATACAAATGGCAAATAAGCATATGAAAAGATGTTCTATATCCTATGTCATTGAGAAAATGCAAATTAAAACAAGGAGATACTGCTACAAACGTATTAGAATAGTCAAAATCCAGAACTAACAGCACCAAATGCTACTGATAATGTAGAGCAATAGGAACTCTTGTTCATTGTTCATGGAATGCAAAATGGTATGGCTACTTTAGAAGATAATTTGGCAGTTTTTAATAAAACCAAACATACTTTTACTAACACTACTTGAAATTTACCTAAAGGAATTGAAGACTTATATCTACACCAAAACCTTCACATAGATGTTTATACTTGCATTTTTCATAAATGTAAAAACTTGGAAACAACCCACATGTCCTTTAGCAGATGAATGGACAAATAAATTGTGGTACATTCAAACAATTGAATATTTTTTAGCACTAAAAAGAAATGAGCTATCAGTCATGAAAAAAAAAAGAGGTTTTTAAGTGCATATTATTATGTCAAAGAAGTCAATTTGAAAAGGCTAAACACTAATATGATTTCAACTCATATGACTTTGTAAAAAAGACAAAATTATGAAGACAGTAAAACAATCAGTAGTTACTATGAGTTAAGGAAGAGTGAATAGGTGGAACAGTAGAGGTTTTTTAAGGCAATGAAACTCTACTGTATGATACTACAATGATGGATACCTGTAATATATTTTTCAAAACCCATAGAATGTACACCAAGAGTGAACGAACCCTAACGAAAATGATTAGCTTTGAATGAATATGACTTGCCAATGTAGTTTTATCAATTGTAACAAATGCACTGCTCCGGTGGGGAATGATAATAATGGGAGAGGCTATGACAAGTGGGAATAAGAATATATGGGAAATCTCTACAACTTCTGCTCAACTGTGCTGTGAACCCAAAACTGTCTAAAAAATAAAGTCCATTAAGAATTGATATATTAAGCAATGAATCTAGCTGTGGACATACTTAATTTTTAGTGCTGACTCACAATTTTAACATTCTACCAGTCTGCTATTTAAGCAAAATTATAACATGCACTATCTCTGCAGTAAAAATTTAGCAAAATGCTAAAATTAACCATGAAAAATGAATAGGTAAACATTTAAAACTTTCTTAATGCAACACAATTTTAACATTCAATAGTAAATGACCAATGGTATCTAAAAAATTATGTCAATCAACTGCTTTTTCTGCATATGAAATGAATATGGAAATAAAAATTGCAGCATATAGACTGATACATCATTATAATATTAACAGGGTTGAAATAGGCTTCCAGTTACCTCTTCCACTATTATTTTGAATAAGATTTTTTAATTATTTATAAACAAGTTAAGAGTGGTAGAAAATATCATTATTTACAATTTTGGAGTAAGGACTAAAGGGATAAAAATGAATTATATTTATTGCTGGAAATTCTTTAGAATGGCTTTTGGTATATAAATATACTTTTAAATAAACCATTTGCTCAATCTACTATGAAATACAGTAATAAACAACAGTGGTCTGAGTTAAAAATACAAGAAGAAACATACATTCTCACATATCAAGTAAAAACAATCTTTTACCCCAGCGTCCACTCTCAGATGCTTAATGGCTAAGCTATTTTCTCAAGAATAATAAAGTGAATTTTAAAAGAAAACTATAACACTTTATAAAAAATAAGAGTTCAAAGACTGAATAAATAAAAAAGTCTGTTCCAATACTTTTTCTCTTTTTCAAAAGGCAAAAAGGAAAAATATACAAAAGGAAAGCAATTTAGCAGAAGTACTGCAATAGCTGATGCCACTAGATTTATAGTCACCTTTGGCAGGGTACTGCCGGAAAAAAACAGAGGTACTGCTATTACAAGAAAAGATTATGTACTCTCAAGAAAGGGTAGAATTAATCACTCTTCAACAGACAACCTCACCAGGAAAGGCATCAAAGATCTAGATAGCATTTGCTGAAAGAAACACATGAACAGAAAGTACTATAAAAAAAATCCCTAATTTAAAAATCAAAACTTGGTATGTAACAAGAACTACCATATAATTTCTATTTTTGCCAATAACATCATGTTTTAAACATATCTTAATTTTCAAGTGAAGATTATAAAAACAAAAATATCAGCTATTCTTAAAAACCTTTGCATTCACCCCTATTTTCAGTGAATCTAAGTTACTATAGAACAATGCTTATTTTTAAATCATAGCACCGATAAATATAAAGAGATATGCTCAGCATGTCATCTTTCATTTATTTATCTTATTAGAGTCCAGTACATGAAAATTCATGCACTGGAGGGGGGGGGGGCTCAACCCAGCCTACCCCTCTCAGAGTCCAGGAGCCCTCAGGGGCAAGAGGCAGGGGAAGATGACACCCATATCACATTTCTGCTGCTGCCATTGCCAGCAGCGCAAGCCTTGGCTAGCCCTGGTTACCTGAGCCTCGGGCAGAGCTTGGGCAACTGGGTAGCCACCATCCAAGGCTTGCCTGAGCCTCAGGCCGGCCTTGGGCAACTGAGGGTATGAGGGGACTGGGAGGACTCCGGAAGCAGGCATGCAGGGCGGGCCTAGCCGCCGCCATCATGTGGCTGTGGGCGCCACCATCTTGGAGGGCATGGTAGTCAATTATCATATTTCCTCCTTATTGGCTGTGGGCACTGCCATCTTTGTGAGGGTGTGACGGTCAATTAGCATATTCCCTCTTTTTTGGATAGGCTATAACTTCCAAAAGAATTAATACCAGTTGGAGAAATGGAATCAAGCGGAAATTAGCCTTACCTATGGAATAAAATTGTATCTATATTTACCGCTACTGAAAAATGATGCAATGAACGACTATAAAAATTTTTCAAAAACTGGATGTAATTTGTTTCTAATTAAAGTACCATGCACATTTGTTTCAAAAGGAAAATGCAATATATCTGACTCTAAAGAAGGTAAATCGTGTGCCTGAATTTGTTTCTAGGCGCTTTATGTGTTTTTAAAAAATATATTATTTACTTTTCAGGTCAATTTCTTTCACAAAGAAAATGAATTATTTTATCAACATTTGCAAACATCTAAAAATCACAATGTTTTAATAAAATACTTACTTTTGAAGATGAAATTGAATTCTAAGTAGGTCAACATATCTCTATGTAATATTAATAAAAATATCAGGGATAATCTACAAATACAAATATATTTTTAATTAAAACTAGGAAGTAAAGGTCACAAACTGAATAATTCAATAATAGAATTAATCACTGAACTGCTTCCAAAGAATGCCTAATTAACCAAATTTATTATCAGATTAATTAGAATTCGCACACACAAAAATGATGCCTTTCACAGGATCAAAAAACACTTAGGAAATTTTGACTTGGTATACAGTGGTACTATGTAGCATGAAGAATTACTGACTCTGCCCTGGTTGGTATGGCTCAATGGTTAGTTGGCCCTTAATGGTACCCAGGTTGCAGGTTGGATCTCAGGCCCGGTCAGGGCTGGAGCAGGAGGCAACCAATCATCTCTCTCACATCGATGTTTCTCTTTCTCCTCTCTCTTTCCTCCCTCCCTTCCGCTCTTTGTAAAAAGCAATGAAAAAAAAATATATTATCCAGTGAAGATTAACCAAAAAAAGAAATTACTGATTCTATCTTAAAATACTTTTCTATTTATGAAGAAAGTTAAATTTGCACTGATGTGTAAGAGTAATTTATGAAACTACAAATATACAAGTAGCAATTCCTTTCTAAGCTTTCTTCTCCACACATAATTTTTAAAAAATACGTATTTTTATTGATTTCACAGAAGAGAGAGATAGAAACATCAATGATGAGAGAATCACTGATTGGCTGCCTCCTGCACACCCCCCACTGAGGATTGTGCTTGCAACCTGGACATGTGCCCTGGCCTGGATCTGGAACTCTGCAACCTGGGACCCTTCAGTCTGCAGGCCGAAGCTCTATCCACTGAGCCAAACAGGCAAGGGCTCCATACATAATTTAAAAGCAATACAGACTGGTAAACTAAAGCAGGGACTGACAAATTTAGAGCTTGAGAGTGAAATCCAGCCCCACGGTCTGAATTTATAAATTAATTTTTATTGAAATCATCTGCATTTCTGCCTTTACATTATTGTCTATGACTGCTTTTGTGGTACACTGGCAGCGTTCAATAGTTGTATCAAAAACTATAAAGCCAAACTATATACTACCTAGGCCTTTAAAGAAAAAGTTGCTGACTAATGAACTATAGATTAAGATCTTCATTATTTTAAATGCATGCCCACACTCACCCTTCTTCTATATGATCTTTAGTAGAGGACATATTTAATTGATCATTTAAGAATCTGTAGTCATTAGTTTTGATTTTATAATGATATAATGACTACTGTCCGGTTTCTGGACTCTTGATAAGGCAAAGGATACTGACTGATTCTGAAATTGCATTGCATCTTCTCATATGCTATAATGTTTCTAACAGTTCATCTTAAAATACCGCTCAATATTATAGCTATAATTTCTAAAAGATCTAATTTTAGCTATTTAATATCAGTGGAATATCAATTAAGAAAAAAATGGCTACATAGGTGGAGGTAGGGATGGAATTCAAATAAAAATGCACCACAAAGGCAATGGGATTTAGATGAGAATTATTTTAACAGGGAAAAATGTATTCTAGACTTAAGAAAATCTCTAAAGACATGGCTCATTGTGGGACACTAAGTAGTGAGGAGAAAACTATATCAACAATTTCTTCCCCACCACCTCCCTCAGTCTACCTTCCACACACATCCCATAAAGAAAAAAAAGGCTACACAATAAACAGAACTATTATCCAAATTTTCTTTCAAAGGAAACACAAACAGGATTGCTAAATCCAAAGTTGGTTAATTTCTTGACAGTAAATTCTTCAAAAACGTTAAAAATTGTAACATGATATATTAAGATCACTAACTGACTTTATTGTGGCAAAAAAAAATTAGAAATAGATTCAAACCAACATACAAAATGATCATATAGAAACCTGAATATCTTTATAAGAAGTCTGAGTAATTAAATAGGAAGATACTATTTCTTCTCCTTAGAATGACTTACTTCACATGTGACTAAGGAAAAAGAGAAGTACTAAGTACTATTCAATCAAATCAAGAATCACTTTGTTTTGCTTCCCCAAAAAGTTCCATAGTACTAGGTTATGTTTAAAACCTATCTTAACAAAAGGCATTCAAATATACAAGGTAGTACATAGTAAAATGCTTCTTTTTCTATGTCATTTTGTTATATTTTTAAACAGACAGACATCTTTTAGATCAAGCCAAATACATTTCATTAATCTGCAATCCTAAAATACTGAATCTTTCTGACATGCCAAATCAGGAAAAGTAATTCTCATTTAAATATTACAAAACAAATCAATACTGACACTCCGATTACTAATTTTCTTCTTGTAAACAATGTGTCATTTCCAATGCTTGAAGTTAAGCTTTGGTTGTCTTTATGCGCCTTTATCTTTGTTTTTAGTGATACTCACTACTACAGACCAATTATTTACATGTGCAATGCCAGTTAGTACTATTCCAGTTATTATTCAATTACCAAATTTAGCATGAAATCACATACCATCAATTCAAAAAAAGATAGTTACAATACTAAACCTCTTACATCAAAATTATTAAAATCAAGTGATTAGAAACCCAGTATGTATTATTTATAAGTAATTTCATTTTAATTTGATATTCTGACCATTAACACTCAAGAAAGAAAACCTTGGTTAATAATATTTTTAAATCTCCCAAGTTTCCTGTCCTAATGAGACATTTTCTATTAAACAGTACTCCCTTATCCATAGCTTCATTTTCCATGGTTTCAATTACCCATGGTCAACTGTGGTTCGAAAATATTAAATAGAAAATTCTAGAAATAATCAATTCATAAATTTTAAATAGTGCACTGTTCTGAAGGATGTGATAAAATTTTGCACAATGACTACATCATTCACTTCATATCACCTAGGCACTGTATCATCTCACATTATCATAAAAAAATAAGTACAGTATAATCAGATATTTTGAAAGACCACATTCATATTAACTTTTATCACAGTATATTGTTATAATTGTTGTTTTAATATTAGTTATTATTGTTCATCTCTTACTATACCTAATTTATAAATTAAATGTCATATAGGTATGTATGGATAGGAAAAACAAAGTATAGTCTGAAATGATCTGCAGTTTTAGGCATCCACTACGGGTCTTGGAACGCATCCCTTACGCATTAAGGAGGGGCTGCTGTGCAAAGAAAATGAAACAGTCCATCATCTTAGTATTCAATGTGAGCTGCTATTTCAAGAAAAAATGTGTTTTTCACATGCTTTTTCCTATTCCCTTTTATAAACCAAGGTTTACACTTGTGTACCTACTAACTTGGATTACGAATGCCGTCAACAGATATAAAGGAAAAGGACCCACAGTGTGAAGGAGTCCAATACTTCATCCTATTTAACAGGTACTCAGTATAACCAATCAAAGACTACTCTAGACAGAGATGGTCCAGAGCATAGCAAACCCTTCTCAGAAAAAGAAATTCAAGATCAGAAATGTCAAAACTCTTGGAAATCAGTCATTCCAATTTCCTCGTTTTACAGGAAAGGAAACAAAAGCCCGAGATTTTTCACTTATCCAAAATTAGTCTGAAGACGAACACAAATCATCTAATGTCAAAGTAATTCTTCCAAAATCTCTTTACCTTTTTCCTTCAGGATGGTAATGTTAGGTTATATAATTTTAAAAGCAAATTATACTGGAAAAAAAAAAAAGAGAGAGAATGCCAAGCAGAAATAAAAACTCATTTTCCTTAAAGCAGAAAGGCTTATCAAGCACAGACTTAGTTCCCTAATAACTAACATATACCTTTTTAATTCCATTCAGATTCTATCACACGTTGTTTCCCTCCACAAGAAATTATTTGCAAAATAACTGCTTCCACATGGACATTACTTCTGGTGGTTTCTCGCATACAACGTGTCTAACCCTCACCTCCTGCTGCAGTAATCCATGCTAAGAATCACAACCTATAGCGACACAGTACTTATTCTTCCTTTCATACAAAGTCCTCTTAAATGAAGAACTAAGAATAGAGATGTAAAAGTAATGAAATAACTAGACTTCTTCTCTGAATAAAAAGGATGGTGGGGAAGAAGACTAGATTAAAAATCTGGCTAAATTCAAACCACATTAATTGTTTCATTTTTAACTACTTTGAATAAAAATGTTTCCAAATCTTTTTTCTATTTTAATTATGTTTTCTAAAATAAAATAAGCAGCATTCACACATTCTAATGCTATCTTACAACTGCAAAATCATTAAGCCATCATTATTCATCATCTACTATGTGTAACAAACTTTCACATATATGATTTTTACATCTAAATAGAAATGTTGCAAACTTGTAATTAAGAATGATACCATTTTTGAGACACACTTTAAGAGAAAAACAATACTTTTTAAGACCTTTTACTCAAAAATTGTAACAGCTACAAAAATAGTTTTCCTACACATTGCCTCTCAGTAATTATTTGCTGATATAAATGAAGGACCTGAAAAATTAAAACCACAGAAAAAAATCTCATTAGTAACAATATTGAATATTCACCAAAACTCCCCTCTGTAGTCTTACAAGTGGCACACACATTTTACATTTAATCCTGATTCTACTTCATGAGGTACGTAATCCAAGTTAGTAGGTGCACCAGTGTAAACCTTGGCTTCACTTTCCATGGCTTCACTTTCCATGGTTTCAATTACCCATGGTCAACTGCGGTTCAAAATTTAATTTTAAATCACATATAATTTAAAATTATTCCTTTTCAACTGAAAAACTTGGGCTAAGTGCAGTGGTTCTCAGCCGGGATCTCCTGGAAGTCTTTGGGGAAGTTTGGGGTGCCACACTGACTGCTGACGCAATCCTGGCATTTAGGAGGTGGGAGCCAGGGATACTCAATACCCTGCAATGTGCTGGACAAACCCACAGAATAACCCAGCCCCAAATGCTATACAGCTACCAAGAGACACTTATTGAGGATAAACGGACAGAGCCAAGGAGCTAATAGTGTCTTTAAACTAGTTTGATTCAATTACAAAATCAAGGAAATCACCAGGACCATCCCAAAAGAAAAACAAATATAAAAGCTTATCAAATCCTATTTAGGCCAGGTTACCTTCTCAAAATGGCAGTATGACAAAAAAGATGACATACTTGCAAACATTACTCTGGCATCCTCTTTACCAAGTTTTCCATTTGTCTTGTAATTACCTCAGTATATTTGCAAAACTTTATCATCTTTAGTTACTCCAAGATGTTATAGAAAGTCATCAAGTCCCTCTCCAGGTCCCATTTTACTACCTGTTTTATATCCATTTTACTACCTATATGGGTTAATAGTTACATACGAAGTTTCACTTACTCTATTCTTTTCCTCCCTGGCATCACCACCCCATTAATCATCCTAAAAATCATACTGTCTTCCTGTCAGCATCTCCTTATTTAACGACAATGATTTCTCACTGAACAACATTCAGATAATGATAACTTGCAAGGTTCTCCACCAACTAGCTCCTTATTTTCCCCCCAACTCATTTAGTATCACTATTTCAAGGAGTCTTTTTAGTACTGCTCTAAATTACTATGATAATTCCCTTTTCTCTATTTTTGTCAACACAGTTTGCCTAGAAGAATTGCCCCATCCCTTCTTCTCTGCCATTCAGAATACTTATGTTAGTGTATAGATGTCATCAAATACAATGAATTTTCCTGTAATGTAACTTTGTGTAATGTCAGTAGATCTCTAAATAATTCTTTAACTTCAATTACGTTTATATAGTGCTAGTCCTACAGTTAGAACTAGAAACTTCTTAGAGGTAAAAATCACATAATCTTTTCTTCTGAATATTCACATAGACCAATATAATATTGCTATTTGGGAATCACAGAATTATTTCTTGAAGAAATCATGAACAGCACTTTTGTTTTATTTTGTTTATTTATTTATATATTTTATTTTTTTATTTATTTATTTATTTATTGAGAAAGAAACACATCAATTGGTTGCCTCCTGCAAGAGCCTGGACCAAGGCCCAGGCTGGGAGGAGCCTGCACCAAGATATGTGCCTTTGATCAGAATCAAATTGCGGACCCTTTGGTCCAAAGGCTGATGCTCTATCCACTGAATCAAACCGGCTCGGGCTGTACCTTCATTTTAAAAGTGGGGGGGTGGGGGAGGAACTAATTCAAGAACACGTAATTCTTTAGTGACCAGAACCAGAATTCAGACCACAATTTGTAATTTGATGTTAACACTTAATATATGCTTGTTAAACAAACTCCAAGGAACATTACTAGAACATTTCATCCTTCAGCTAGAACCTTGTTTACCCTTTTTATTTATTCATATGAGAATAGATAACTAGATTATTTTATCCCAATAGTTAAATGTTTATTTTATTTTATTTTTTTACTTTTCAATTACAGTTGACATATTATTAGTCTCAGGCATACAACTCATGAAGTGATCATCCCACAAGCCACATATGACATCATACAAAGCTATTACAATAAATTGACTATATTGCCCATTATCCCAATAGTTTTGATCTCTAGATTACTCATAAAAATCAAACTGTTCCTATTTCTATATGGCAAAAAGAGAATTAAATCTCATCACTACTATGTATTATATAAAATATGCTTTCATTCTTCCTATCAATGAGTACATTCCAACCACATATTCTCTCCAGAAGCCAGTAAGATTGAACATAAAGCATGTTTATAAGTGGCATCATCAGTCATTTGCTATACATTAATGCAGCAAATACATAAATTTATCTTGTCTCATTATGAGATATTATATAAGGATTCAGATTGTCACTGTCTATAAATATATGAGATATCAGATATAACATTCTTCATCTGTTTTTTTTTTTTTAACTTTAATGTGGATTAATATAGTTTAGTCACCCAAAATTTAGGAAGACCTTCTTTTATTCAAATCAGATATAAATTTCAAATTCCAATAGCCTAATTCTACTTCTGAATATATCTCCTACTTTCTGCTCCACAAGTAAAGGAAAGACTTTATCTAGAAGTATATTTCTGCTCTAAAGATAACTTTTAAGACAAATATATTGCAGGCTACCAGTGTCTATTATGAGGGGGAAATAAAGACAAGACAAAAAAAAATTTTTTTTTCAGTAAAGAAAAATATAAAAGAGCAAGAGCAGCAGAATTAATTTGTAGTAAGTCTACATATAATATCAATGTAAAGCTGTAAAATTAGGAACTAAAATTTAACCTGTCTACTTTTGAAAATAAAGAACAGAGAAAATAACATCTTAAAACACATATGTAGAAATTAGATAAAAATAAAAAAGGTCTTAGTCATTTCCTATAAGTCAAAGCCATCATAAATAAAGCTCATAAGCTGATGTGCTACTTAAACTTAACAGAAGAAATGATTAAGTGGCATTACTGTAGACAAACCAATTTATCATTCATATAAATCTAAAAAAAAGGAAAATAGAAATACATTTGGTAAAGTTTTCCAGACTTCATTCTAAATACAGTAAGACAGGTTCTAAAAAAATGTATAGTCTAATTTATAAGCTATAATTACAAATTTATGTACACTCATACAGTATTTAACTATTAAAAATATGTATAAGCAAAAATCATACACAAGTAATGATTTTGGACACTTGATCCTTGCTTTATTTTGGCAATTAGCTATAGGCTTAATATTTTTAATCCTCCCTTGTGTCAACTTGCTAATTACTCAAATTCATTAGGGACAAAAGTCTTTTCTAAGAAAAAATGTTTGGTTTTATAAAATTTAGCCTTGCTGGTAGTACTCACTTGTAATTACATTAAATTACAAAAGGGAACAGATTGGCTGTTTAAAAAAAATGTATTTACCATGAGAAAACTGAGAGTATACTGGGAAAAATAGTTAAAATTCAACCCCTCTAAAAGAAAAGCAAAATAATCTAAAAATAGCTGATTTAATTCAACTTTTTTTTTTAGTCCAGTGACAATATTCTTTTGAGAAAAAAAAAATCTGCTTTCAGTTCTAAACAATGATTCTAGATGTAACAAAGCAGTATTCTTGTCACTATACAGAGTTTTACTGAACACTTAACACCCACACTGTCAGAAATTAATTCTATTACCATCAAACCTAAACTAGAAGGAATTGATCATTGGGTTTAGCAGTAAAAATCTCTGGACAACTGAAGCCCAAAATATTCTAGACTGAACTATTCAGATATGTGGGCAAGAGCCCCTTATACAAACAATTTAGAAATTCACAGATTTGGATCTTGGCTGGTCAGACTTGACCATTTTAATAGGTATGAGTGCATTACTGATATTTACTATAAATGGTAGACTACTTAGTAAGAGTTCAATGGTCCATCGGAAAAAAACTTTTAATGATCATTTTACGGATTGCACACTAATATCAAATGAAACTTGAGGCATATCCTGATACCATGTACTGTACTTCCTTGAAACGAAGATTTTAAAATATGATAAGAAAAAAGCAAATGCAAGTTCCCTTCCCCCTTATCAGGAGCCAGATGTGATGGGTAAAGCTCCCATCCCTCATTTGTTTGTTTGTTTGTGTGTTTGTTTGTTTTTGATGATAGTTATGTCTAATAATTTTCTATCTACTTATTACCAACGTATTACTTCAATAATATGTAGGAGCAAGTATCTTACGGATGAACGAACATAGCATTTCTTTTAAAAATGTTACATTTAACTTTTAAAATAAGGGAATTTAGGTTAAGATGGTTTAATGTCATAGTAAAAGCAAACAAAATTTTATTTTAAGTTAAACCATTTAAAAGAGGAAATGAGAGGTATTCTGTATTGTTCAGACTAAAAAAAAAATTATCTTAAAGACTAAGTAAATATTTAAAAAATATGTTATGACTAAACTTCTACTTTAGTTTATACATAACCAGGAAAATTCTCTATACAAATACTTTAGAATTCTGCTAACCTAACAGTTTTTACATAGGTATAATACATACAAACTACAAAAGGAAAACATCAAAAGAGTATACTTTTGCTATTTGCATTATGTGAAGACAATGCTCTAAAACTTCTGGAAATAGCAACCTTCTATAATCAGTTATATAAAGTGAAGACATTTGTCTTCCAATGATTTTTCTAGAGGGACAAGTCAGGAATAGCCAAATTTAAATTTAAACTCTAATTCATTAGAATAATAGGTCACAAGTTCAATATCAACCACGCTCAATATTTTTTGAAAAGCAATTAAAAATACACCCTGTGCTTCTGTCTTTAAACCTGGTCTTTAACATGTTCCATTCAATAGATTAGTAGTGTAAGTAAATATATGTCTCCTCAGAAACTTCTCTTTGCAAAGACAGTAAAACTTTAGAACTCTATAGAGATGGATACATGTTTAGCTACTATAAACTGAGAGCTGAGAAAAATCACAGCAACCTATAATCTGAATATATGTACAATCTAGAGAAAAGCCAACGCCACATGATTTCACATAATATCTACCAGATCATTTTTTTAAATTAAACAGTAAGAAAAACTGATTGGCAACACAGCAAGACTGAGGAGAATACAATAAAAGTTTAAAAAATGAAATTAGGTGAAAGGATACAGCCTTAAAGCACCAGTCTGAGTTCCCACTGCTAGGATCTTCTGTACAGGATCAAAGGCCAGGGCTGAGGGTTGATAGGGAAATCCATGGCGAACAGTCTAGGGATGGCAAGTGACATCACACCAACCAAAGCAGCAAGCAAAATTTAAAAACAGAAAAGTCAATAAAGGCATTAGAATCTAACACCAATTTTAATAGATGCAAAAACATATACACGTACTTACTCCTTTTTTAAAAAAAACATTACGAAATGTATACTAAAAAACAAATCTTATTCACGTAGAACCTGAAACAAACAAAATCTACCCCAGTATTACACTTTAATTTCTGTTTTTCCATCAATACTGATATTCTATTAAAAAAAAAAGTCTTACAATAGCCTATAGTATTATATCTGAGACCAAATTATTAAAGTTCACAGTGGACAGAAATTCTGCAAATTCATTTAAAAAGGCAATTCGTGTTTTATTGCAAGTGTGATAACCTCATCATTAGCTTATGTGAATGCCAATGCAAGTACTACTTCTAAGGAAAAGCTGTCATATAAGCTAATCAAGGATTCAGGTACAGCAATTCTCAAACATATCCTATCCCAACATTTTTGCAATTCTAACAGAACACGCACAGACTTTTGCATTTTGCTACTAAATTCTTAATCATCTCAGGGCAATAGGGCTAAAAAAAAAAAAAAAAATGTTCCTCCACACTTTTCAGAGAAAACTCCAGCCTTTGAACGCACGGTTATTTACAAGGCAGTTGGCAGGCAGGCAGGCAGGCATTCACACCCAGACAAGTTTGCATCTCTCGCGGAGAGGCTGCTGAATCAATTCGCTGCATCATTCTTTCTCAATTACCCACCGCTATGGCAACTGCCCGTGCCAGTAATAGGCAAAAAAATAAATAAAAAAATAAAAATCACAGTACTAACTTTTCCACGAAACCTAAGCGGACCCTGTGATTTCACCTGTTAAAAGCCTCCTCCTACCATACATAGTCTCTAGGTCCCAGAATCTAGGAGGAAAGTGATGAGCAATTTATCTCGCGGAACAGGTTTGGCTTTCTGACCAACACCATTCATCAGATAACTGCTTCCAAGGGAAACTTCCGAGCTGGCGAATTACAGCAAAAAAAAAAGCCTGAATTTTTTTTTTTTTAAGTTAAGACTGTCCATTAAGAATAAGAATGAATAGGTTGGACACCGCCTTACATGATTTTACATGATTGCTGCCTGGGACAGCGGCGGGAGGGAAACATCAAGGAAAAGGTGTAAAAGATGATGCAAACCTCCAAAATAAGCCAGCAAGCGCTGTTGGCTGGAGGAGGCGCGAGTAGATTATTATTACGGGCGATGAGATTATTAAGGGCGATAAGATTATTATTACGGGCGATGAGATTATTATTGCCGGCGCCCCGCTCCCTTCCCACCCGCTCCCGCGGCGGAGCCCCCGCCGCCCCCCGGGACAGGAGCCCCCGGGCGGGCGGGCGGACGGCGCGGGCGGGCGGCGCGGCGGCCCCGCTCACCTTGCAGAGCTGGAAGTGCTCGGACTGGAGCGTCTCCTGGATCTCGGGCTCCCGGCCCCCGGGCGTGTGCTGCGGCGGCGGCGGCGGCTGCGAGGCCGAGGACGAGCCGGCCGTCAGGCCGTCCAGCACCTTCCTGATGTTGAATTTCCGCATGGTGCTCGGCGGCGGCGGCGGGGGCCGGCCCGCGGCGAGCCCGGGAGGGGCGGCCGGGGGGGTGGCGAGCCCGGGCGGGAGGAGCGAGCCCGGGCGGAGGGCGGCTTCCCCGGAGGCGCCGGCGCAGCGGGGCTGAGTGTGAGGAGGGGACGGAGGCTGAGGCGGCGGCGAAGAAGCAGCAGCAGCAGCAGCAGCCGGAGATAATCCACAAACAGGAAACGCGGCGGCAGCGGCGGGCGGGCGGGAGAGCGCTGGCCGCTAGAACCCCGGCGCGGCGACCCTCTTCGTCCGAGGCGGCCGCCGCCTCGCCCCGCGCGGCCCGGCGGCCCCGCAGTGGTGGTGGCGGCGGCGGCGGTGCCCCGAGCGCTCGGCCGGCCTCACCTGGCCGCGGGCGGACCCTGCGCCGCGCCGCCGCCTCGGCTCGCCCCCGCCGCCGCCGCCGCCGTCGCCGCCTTCGCCGCCGCCGCCGTGTCCATGGCCCGCGCGGCCCCCGCGCCCAGCCCGCCCCGGCCCGCTGTCCCTCGGCGGCGCACGCTGCCTCCCGCTCCGGACGCTCCTTACTGCTCCTCCTCCGCCCGGGGGGTCGCCGGCTCTCCGGTCCGCAGCAGCCGCTCGGCCTCCCCGCCGCTCAGCACCGCCGCCCGCCCGGCATCGCAGGCAGGCAGGGCGCCCGGGGTGTGGGTGCCCGCGCTCTCCGCCTCGCTCGTCCGTCCGCCGCTGCACCGTCCCGCCCTCGCTCCTTCAGAGCCCGGCTGCCTGCCGCCGCCTCCTCCTCCGCCGCCGGCGCCCGCGCCGCCCGCGCTCCCGCCCGGCCGCTCCCTCTCGCCGACTGGGAGCCTCGGCGCACGGCACCAACGCCCGCCCGCCCAGCAGCAGCAGCGGAGCCGCGGTTACAGCGCCGGCGGTGGCGGCAGCTGGGCCTCCGCGGAGCGGGGCTGCTGAGCATGCGCACGCCTCCCCCGCCTCCCCGCTCTCCGTCCTCCCCCCCGCCCCCTCCTCCGCGGGAGAGGAGCCGGGGCTTAAATTATCTCCTGCTAAAACCCCAGACCACGGCGACATTTCTCCCGCTAGAGTAGGATGCATGCAGCTGCTGCCCCTGCAGCTGGGATAGTAAAAAAAAAAAAAAAATGTGGACGACTTTAAAAAGCAGCAGGAAACCTTTTCTTTCAAATTCCGTCTTTAAAAGCGGGGTTTCTGCTCGCACCCTTTAAAGAGGTATATACACACTCCCGAGGCTGCCGGCTGCAATGTTATTTTGCTGTTCCTTTATCGATGGTCTTTCTTTGTGTTGGATTGATTCGGGTTATTTGGTTATTTGAAAAAAAAAAAAAAGCGACCTGGCGACAATGATGTGGCAACAAGAGGACAGACTTTTAAAATGTGCTTAGGAAAGGAGATAAACCTAAAAGCTGGGGGGGTAGGGAGGGGTGATTTCTTTCCTGAAATTGTCGGTGGGATTAAAGCGTGGCCGGGGCAGGTAGCTAGCTGCTGTTAGCAAGGAATAAGCTTCCGAAGGGGAGCCGCTCCGGGGCCAGGTGTCTGCCGCGACCTGTGACACGCCGCCGCCACCCTGCACCCAGTCTGCACGCAAGGCTGGGCGTGGATGGGGGCGGGAAGGAGGGTGCAAGTAAACAATGAGCTGTCACTCTTTCAGAACCCTCAGTCTCCTGATTATTCCTTTAAGCGATCCCCAGCAGCTCCTCTCTCCGCGCTTGCAAGGGCAAGATGGGGGGAAAGATGAAGTTTTCGCTCAGATCTTTCAGCCGCTTCTCACACACAGTCTTGCTTGGATGCTGGGAGACAAATGTCTGCTTCGAGTTTGAAACGGTAGAGAGAGATTCAAGCTGCAAGTACCCCCTCCCCTCCCCCGCCCAGAGAGTGCGTTCAGCAAGAAAGGTAGAAGGGAAGCAGAGGTATTGGATTAGGAAGAATGTGGAAAAACTGGAAAGCAAGAAATGTGGAAGCTCATGAAGACTAATTCTATTTCGTGGCTGTAGGGGTTGGAAGGAAGGACACTCTTCCGGACTCCTGACTTCCACGCCCCTAAGGGTCCAGCGAGGAGCAACAGAAGAGCTAGCTACTCAGGGTTTTCCAACCCAATTCAGAAAGTGCCCGCCCTCTTCTTTATGATTGGCCGAGTTCTGCACCGCTTAGGGAAGTTCTCATCCAGTATTGGTTGATGCGAAAGGCTTTCAACAACAGTCAGCAAATCAACTACGACCCGGGCTCAGGCATTTCGGGAAATGTAGTTTTTGGGGGGGGCTTCCGCATTCAAGGATGATGTCTCACACTAGGAACTTAAAAAAATTGTATTGTGGCTTAATATTTATTGAATTACTCAAGTTAGTTCCCTGGGTTCAAAGAACAATTAAAAAAAACGAGTATTTTTTTAAATTACAATTTTAAATTTCTTTTCTTTTTTTCTTTTTTTTTTTACAAATTTAGTGCTCTGAAACATTGTATTGTATGAGACCTTATTCTAGGTACTGAAGGCAGTGCAAAAGAGTCCTTGCTTTCAACAAGCTCACCACAGTCTAAAAGAGGGAAAACCGCACATAAATAAGTACCTGTAATCGTAAAACACTGTGATGAATTCATTGATGGAATCATGCAAGAGGAGGAGTGAAGAGGATAATTTAACCAGCCAGAGAAGTTCTGGAAATGGTGATATTTACCATAGTTGGGTCCAGATGAATAGGAGTTGACCAGGTGAAGAGGGGGGAGAAGAGCATTGGAAGGCAAGTGGGGAGGTTATCAGAAGTATCTAGAGAGTATTTTTAAAAATACTAATGCCTCCATAGAAGGAAATTTCAAAACAGAGAGATCACTTACTTCCCCACAGATTTTTATGATCCACTTTATCATCTAAGTTGAAAATAAATCTGTTGGGAAATTTGTCGTCATTGAATTATAAAACTCTTTGGAGAAGGTACAGCTTCTTGCTGAGAGGCCTTGTGGTGGTGTAGTGGAAAATTCCAGGGCTCTGTTGTCTGCCAGACATGAATTTCAATCCAGGCCTTGGTAATATGTACAACCTTGGGCAAATCCCTTACTTTTCTGAAGGGCTAGGTTCCTCAAGTGTAAAATGAGGTTAATATTATCTTCTTCCTAGAGTTTTTGTGAGGATAAACTGGAAAACAATTATAAAATTTGCACTACATATGTCAGCACTCTGTGGATACCTAAAAATGATGGTTTTTCCATTCTACTATCAGGGTAGGTGAGGTGAAAGGAACTTCAAGAGATCTTCAGTTTAAGCCAATTCTCCATTTTTGACTTTATAGTTTTTGTTTGTCTTTCCATACCTTATCAGATAATAAACTTATCCTGACATTCCCAAAACTTTGGGAAGTTTTTAAACCTAAACTTCTTCTAAAGCCTCTTCTTCAAAATAGACTCACCCAGGCCGTGGTATTTTGTGGAAGAGCCACACTCAAGGGCCCAAAGAACTGCAATGTGGCTCAAGAGCCATAGTTTGCCAGCCACGGGCTTATGCACCCTGTGCTGGGGTGGCTGGCTGGGGTGGGTAGTGAGGTAGTAAGGTTGGAGGTGGCCCTTGTGAAGAGATAAAGCTGCAATATATGGCTTTGAGGGTCTTGCTCAATATTAGGTTCTTTATCCTCTGGACGGCAGTGGTTTATAAATGGAGGAGTAACATGATAAAATGAGTTTGCTTTAAGAAAATAATTCAAGCAGTGGTTCTCAAACTTTCTGGTGTCAGAAGCCTTCTAGATACTCAACAATTATTGAGGATCCCAAAGAACTTTTGGTTTATGTGAGCTATATTATTCATATTTACCATATTAGAAATTAAAACAGAAATTTAAAACACGTTTACTAATTCATTAAAAATCACAATAAACCTATTATGTATGGAATTTAAGATGCGTATGGAGAATGTCTGCCAATGTAAATTAGCTTTGTGAATTTGCAATCCATCTCTTTAAGAGACCAGAATTCTATCAGGTATAAAAACAACAATACAGACAATTGGGTGATGAAAGCCTGGGGTGGACGGTAGAGGTGGACTGGAGGAGGTCAATGTGGGGGAAAAGGGAGACATATTTAATACTTTCAACAAAAAAAAAATTATTGTTTTAAATTTTAAATAATAAAAAACAACAATGTCCCAAAATATATGCTTTTATGATAGCAAAGATAAAATAATGGACCCTCAAATTCATTATATTTCTAAGTCAATATAAATTGGACACTGATTTTTAAATTAAGATAAAAAATTAAGAATTTAAATTACAATTAGAAATTTTAAGTTTATAAAAATTAAGTTTATAGTGAAATTATTAAAATTTAACAATTTATATTATCATTTTAAAATTGAGCACAAAGCTGTTTTACCCATAATAACCTCTCAACAAAGTTTTACCTTTTTTGTTTCTTTGTTCTGTTTAATGAATGAATCAATGTGTTGATTCCTAGCAATGCAATAGCTTTCTGCCTTTGAGCCTGTAGCTTTCTCCTAAATGTAATTCTTCCTGACCTGCTAATTGATGAATGGATCAGGGGATGATTATATAAAATATATACCAATGGCAAATCATATATATATATATTACATTCAGCTCTAAACAGTACTTAGTTAATACAATGAAAATTAAAAGGCAAAAAGAAAATGAAAGAATCAACATAAAATAAGAAAGGCAGTTCGCTCATTAAATTATTTGACATTGGAAGGCCAAAATCCCAGGACAGAGAATTCATGACATTTCTGAATCTGCCAATTCTCATTATCTTATTTAAAGGCTACCAGACTTCCCTGGTGTTTGGCTCTGTGGTTAGAATGCCATCCTGTGCACGGAAGTGTAACAGGTTCCATTCCTGATCTGGGCACATACCTGGCTTGAGAGGTTCCATCCTCTGTCAGGGCTTGGGCTTGAGGCAACAGATGGAAACTATGTTTCTTTCTCCCTCTCCCTCTCCTCCTCTTTCACCTGCTCCCTCTCCCTCACCCACTTCCCTTCCCTGTGTCTAGAATCAATGAAAACATATCCTTGAGTTAGGAAATAAGACTGCCAGTCAAGTAAGGCTCTGTTATTGGTCTCAGGGGCAGCTGGATGCTTATTGAAAGGAGTAAAGTAGAAACTAAATATACATATTTTAGTGAGAAATTATATTATTGGCCAAAAACTTTCTGAAAGGTAGACCAACTAACTCACCTACTAGCATTCATTTATATAGAATTAACTGTAATTTATTGAGTCCCAAAGGATCTCTACATGACAATAATTGATTCACTACACCTTTTAACAGCATATTGAATTTAAATTATTTGTAAATTGCAGCAAAGATATTAATTAGTTTGCCTAGTTCAGGATTGTTTTCTAAATGGGTATCCTAGGTCCTGCTGAAATGCTGGGCCTGGGCAACCGTATTTTTGAGCAGGTGACCATGTGTACTGATCCAGACTGATTGGGTCAGAGGCAGACACCTGAAGTAAGCCAAGGCAAGAGATTATATGGAATATGGAATTGAATCATAAAGATGATAATTTATCTGAACCAAGAGATCATATAGAGCTGGGACTGAAGCAGAGAGTGCTCATACTTTGATGGGTCACAGGAGAATGGAATAAACTCAAATTACAAAGAAGTAACTCTAAGGAGGTAAAGAGTAGAGTTTCTATTCCTAATCTCCAATTCCTAGTTCTTATTCTGTCTACACTTTCTCTTCCTCTTTGTGTAAACAAGTTTGAGTGGGTTCCTGGTTCTTTCAATCAAATATTCTTATTAATTTAGACACAGCCTGCTCCAGGATGTGAAGAAATGTAGAGATTTTGTAACTATCTTTCATTGCCATATTTATCTTCTATTCACAATTCTCTCCCAATGTTAAGAGGCTACTGAGACTTCTAGCAAAGAATTTGTGGTTTAGCCTGAAATTGTTAAAAGTAATTGTTGTGATGAGAAAAGGTCAGATTCTGGGTTATATTCTAATTGTAAAGCCAAAAGGGCATATGAGAGAAAGAGGCAAGATGAGGCCTCAGTTTTTGCCTGAGCACTTAGAAGGGTGGTGTTGCCATTTACTTTCCACATTTATGATTCCTGGATAATTTCCAGTTACCATTTGTACCTGAGTGGACTTGACAAATATCATCAGCTAAATAAACAAGCCTTGTCTTGGAACAAGCAGGATCTACTACATTGTGATCATCTTTGTCAAGCTCTGGCCTTTCTAGAAAAGCAGATTAAGCAGATATTAGTGAGCCTTTCTTATTCCATGGATTACATCTGTTACTATTTAATAATATGTGTAAAAATATTATTAAACCATATACGAAAATATCTAGGCAAAAATCATCACGTTCAAGTAAAGAGAAAATTCCAAAAACTGCAAAAAAAAAAAAAAAGAAATTAAGTGAACCAAATGAACACTTAAATGCAAAATATGAGGCATTAATATTGAAAAAATATTGTCAAATTCTTAAAACTTAGAAACTGGGCAATCAGGAGTTTCTCCATATATTCTCATGTTTCAAATGTTATTTTTACAATGGGAACAATATTTGAGGTAAGGAAGAATGTTCCCAGTATTTTTAATTTAGGTATTATATTTTAGAATTTAAATATTGTTATAAATATTTTGAGAACTTTACCAAAAGTTCATCTTTTTTTTTCAAATAACTCCTTATAATTCGATCTGTGAACTGAAGAGCTAGTGACAAAGTGTGTACTTTATCCAATTACTCCCAAGTGATATTTTGTGATTAATGAATAAGCTTTGCAAAGCAGTTAAAGTTACCATTTTGTTTCAGTCTCCACCCTCTGGGTTTCTTTCTACTCTACGAGCCTATTCCCTCATTTCAACTAACTACCCTTCCCCGAGGACTCCCCCCCACCCCCCCCCCCACAAAAAAAGAAAGAGAATAAATTTGTATCAGATCAGAATACGTACTTCTAAAAAGTATTCCCTTAAAGCAGGTCAAGCATACTGAGTGTGTTTCTGAGGGAATTGCCAGGCCAAGCTTTTTAAAAACAAACAAACAACAACAAAAAAAAAAACATCAATAACCAATAAAAACTTTTTTTTTTTCCCTCAGAGAGAGTTGCTTGACTTGGGAGCCCTGTGAGATAGTGTCAATCGCGGCTGACTGAGGTTTGTCACAGAGCTGGGTCACATCCATAAGTCAGCTGGTTGTAGAACATTTTGATGCCAACTTCTTTTTTTTTTTCTGGTCAACCCTAAAGACCTGAGAAATTAAAAAGAATCAAAACAAAGACTTTAAAGTAAGGAGAGTGGGGAACAATCTTCTCCCCAAGGACCCATCAGAGCCAAGATAATGATACTAACAATGAAAACATGCAATGGATACTAATTAACTCTCAGAGGTTTCATGTAGAAGGTAGGGAAGCATAGTCTCAATAGAAGGATAGAACTTCTCAGAATAGGACAAGTATTTTGTTTTAAACTCAGAATGGGTTCTTTGACTGTTTTAACAAACATTATACATTTAGTCCAACAACAACTTATCCTATCTAATAAAAGAGTAATATGCAAATTAACCACCACTCCACTACATCCACAAGCCACAACCACCAGACATGCTCATCAGCCAATCAGGAGTGAGTATGCAAATTAACCCAGCTAAGATCACTACAGCCATGGATTAAGCAGAAGGGAGGCTTGGGACTCCCTGCTGATGGAGGAAGCCGTTTTCCACACACCCAGGCCTCCACTCAAGACTATAAAGTTTCAATTATAGAAGGTAAATAAATTGCAAGAAAAATGCCAGCAGCCACAGAGCTGGAGAGAGCAGGAGGATAGGGTTGCCCCTGACAATGGAAGAAGCCAGGCTTCTGCAACCCTGGCCTGTCTTGGCCTCCACTTAAGGCTACAAAGTTTCAATTATAGAAGATAAATAAATCCCAACAGAAATGGCTGCCAGCATGGAGTGAGTAGGAAGCTTGGCTTTGCTCCAGGCTACAAAGTTTTAATTATAGAAAATAAATAAATCCCCGCTTGGGTGACTGGGGGTGTGTGGCCAGCCTGCAAACCACCACAGGCCCTCATCCAGGCCACCACATGCCCCAAGGGAAATCCCACCCTGATCTGGGACACTCTTCAGGTCAAACCAACTGGCCCCCACCCATGCACCAGGCCTCTATCCTATCTAATAAAAGAGTAATATGTAGATTGACCATCACTCCAAGATAGCTGCCCCCATGTGGTCAAAGATCTTGCCCCCATGTAAACACAAGATGACCAGCAGGGAAGGGCTGTTGGGAGGGACCAGGCCTGCAAGGGAGGGCAGTTGCAGGCAATGAAGCCTGCAGGGGAGGGCAGTTAGGGGTGAGCAGGCTGGCAGAGGAAGGAATTTGGGGGTGCCTGGGCCTGCAGGGAAGGTCAGTTGCAGGGACCAGGCCTGCAGAGGAGGACAGTTGAGGGGATCAGGCCTGCAGGGGAGAGAACTTGAGGTGGATTAGGCCTGCAGGGAGGGCAGTTGGGGGTGATCAAACCTGCAGGGGAGGGCAGTTAGGGGTAACCGGCCTGGCAGAGGAGGAAAGTAGGGGGTGACCAGGCCTATAGAGAAGGGCAGTTGAGGGGACCAGGCCTTCAAGAGAGGGCAGTTAGGGGTGATCAAGCCTGCAGGGGCAGGCAGTTAGGGCTGACTGTGCTGGCAGAGAAGAGAAGTTGGGGGTGACTGGGCCTACAGGGAAGGGCAGGCTGGGGGACCAGGCCTGCAGGGGAGAGAAGTTGGGACAGATCAGGCCTGCAAGGAGGGCAATTGGGGGCGATCAAGCCTGCAGGAGAGGGCAGTTAGGGGTCACCAGGCCAGCAGAGGAGGGAAGCTGGGGGTCACCAGGCCTATAGGGAAGAGCAGTTGGGGGGACCAGGCCTGTAGGGGAGGGCATTCTGGAGGTACCCAGGCCTGAAGGTGAGGGCTCTTGGTGGGGGTGGGGACCAGACCAGCAAGGAAGAGCAGTTATGGGTGACCAGACCAACAGGGGAGGGCAGTTAGGGGCAATCGGGCTGGCAGGGGAGCAGTTAGGCATCAATCAGGCTGGCAGAGGAGTGGTTAGGGGGTGATCAGGTTGGCAGTTAAGGGCAATCAGAAAGACAGGCATGCGAGCAATTGAAAGCCAACAGTCCTGGATTATGAAAGGGATCCCAGATTGGAGAGGGTTCAGGCTGGGCTGAGGGATACACGCCCCCCATGCACTAATTTTATGGACCTGGCCTTTAGTAAACTTATAATTCTAGTATCTCTCCCTCCAACTCTGAGTCAAACATGTTCAACTTTCAGGTAACCTCTGGCTTTGCCACCTGCTCTTTTTATGTAACTTTATTATTCCATTTTCACATACCCACAGTCTCAATTCTATCTACAGTGACCACTACACTGTTTCTGGTTTTATGACCAATGGCACAAACTAAATTCCTTTTGGTATGCAATTTTTAATGATAAAATATCTGTTAAGTAATTTACTAACATGCTAGTAAAACAATCCTATCTAATAAAAGAGTAATATGCAAATTGATCATACCTCCACTATACCCACAAGCCATGCCCACCAGCCAATCAGAGCAAGTATGCAAATTAACCCAACCAAGATGGCTACAGTCATAGAGAGAGAAGAAAGGAGGCTTGGGTTGCCCTGGCTATGGAGGAAGCCAAGCTTTCCACATACCCTGGCCTGTCTTGGCCTCCACTTAAGGCTACAAAGTTTCAATCATAGAAGATAAATAAATCCCAACAGAAATGGCTGCCACCACGGAGCAGGCAGGAGGCTTGGCTTTGCTCCAGGTTACAAAGTTTCAATTGTAGAAGATAAATAAATCCCAGCTACAAGTCTCCACTTGGGTCACTGGAGGTGGTGGCCGGCCTGCAAACCACCATAGGCCCCTCGCCCAGACCACCCCATCCCCCAACGGAACTCCCACCCTGATCCAGGACACCCTCCAGGGCAAACCAGCTGGCCACACCCATGCACCAAGCCTCTATCCTTTCTAATAAAAGAGTAATATGGAGATTGACCATCACTTCAACACACAAGATGATTGCTCCCATGTGGTCAAAAGATGGCCACCACAAGATGGCCAGCAGAGGAGGGCAGTTGGGAGGAACCAGGCCTGCAAGGGAGGGCAGTTGATGGTTATCAAACCTGCAGATAAGGCAGTAGAGGCAAATAGTCTGGCAGGGAAGCAGTTAGACATCAATCAGGCTGGCAGGGGAGTGGTTAGGGGCAATCAGGCAGGAGAGCAGTTGGGAGCCAGCAGTCCTGGATTGTGAGAGGGATGTCTGACTGCCCATTTAGAGAGGAAGTATGCTAGGCTGAAGGACACTCCCTCCCCCTCCCCTGCACAAATTTTGTGTCCTGGGGCCTCTAGTACATTAATAAAGCCAATATAAAAGATATGGAGTATACCCCAATAAAACTGAGCCTTTTTATTCTGAACATAATTACACACCACCCTCTGCCGCCCCCTGCCTCCCACCACACACACACACACCTGGCTCTCAAAGCCTGGGAGATAAATTTAAATCTTTCCTGAATTATTTTTAAGATAATTTAAAGGAAGATAAAACACTGAACATAGGAACACTTCCCCATGTTTCTCTTCACGTATTTAAAAACCCTTTCATCCCTCTTTTCCCACCTCTCATCGGTTTTTCCAATACCTACATCACTCTCTTTAAAAAGTCCAGCCCTGATCACTGTCTCCAAATACCCCTTCCTCAAACCTCCCAGACATTCTCTTATCTATCTATACTCATAAAAGGGTAATTGTAGTGAACCTCTTTCATGTCCCACATGGTTCAGGGTTCAGGCTCTGGAGGAGGCCACAGGCAAATGAAAAAGACTAGAAAGTATAAATTTGGAAATATTGAGGGCCAAGCAGGATCCCTACTCAAGGGGAAGGATTTAACTTTGCTCCGGCCTAGAGATCCCTTTTATTAATACTATGAAATCCGTATCTCTAGGCAGGCACTTCCAGTAATAGCCAATCAGCAAGGATTTACTTAAGATTAAAAGGTAGAGGTTGCTTTAGCTATCATTGTCTCAACTAGACAATGGGTGGTTGCTGGGCTCTGACCTTTCAGAGCTTCAAGGTTGACCAGCCTTCCAGGTCCTTGTCCCTATCTCTCTGCTAGTGAAGACAATGGGCAGCTTCCAACAGATAATAAGCTAATTAGAGCAGAAGACCTTCTGGACCTCCTTCTGGACAAAGCCTGGTGGTGGGTAGAGGTGGTTAGGGGAGATCAGGCCAGGTAGGGAGGGAAGTTGTGGGTGATCAGGCCAGCAGGGGTTGGGGAGAGGCAGTTGGGGTGAGCAGGCTGGCAGGCAAAGTGGTTAATGGCGATCGGGTAGGCAGGCAGGTGAGTGGTTAGGAGCCAGCAGCCCCAGATTGTGAGAAGGATATTCTACTACTGGGATCGGGGCTAAACCAGCAGTTGGACATCCCCTGAGGAGTCCCAAATTGGAGTGGGTGCAGGCCGGGCTGAGGGACATCTACCCCTCCCCTCATGCATGAATTTCATGCACTGGGCCAGTAGTATACTTATATAACACTCTCCACTCCCTTTTATTTGACACTCAGGTAATAAGATAAAAAGGGGGTGGATATCTCAGAACCACAAAGAATAATCATCACAAAGGAGGGAAGAAGAATGTGACTATGTACATTATAGTAGTTAGTTCCAGTTTTTCCTGGCCCATAGTACTCCCAGAGAGATAATAATCATGATGTTGGAAATGCAAAATGACTAAAGTCTAGAAAGAAAGAGAGAAATGCCTTAGCCAGTTTGGCTCCATGGACACAGCATTGGACCACTGACTGAAGTGTCCCGTTGGATTCCAGTCAAAGGCACATACCTTGGTTGCAGGCTTAATCCCTGGCTCTGGTTAGGTTGCACGTGGGAGGCAACCAGTCGATGTCTCTCCCTCGCCTTCCCACCTTCATTCCACTCTCTGTAAAAATCAATGGAAAAATATCCTCCGGAAAGGATTAACAACAACAAGGGAGAAGGGGAAGAAAAGTGCAAGATCAGTGCAGTTTCCAAAGCTGAGCATCGGAACCTGTTCCTGGTGCTTTTGTTGATTGGCCAACAGGGTGACCTTTAGCGTTCCACTCCACAAACATTTGCTCTGTGCCTACAGCGTGACACAGTGGGTGTTGTGGGCAATATAAACATGATACAACTTGGTTGTGGCACTTTAAAAGATGGCAATATAGTGATAAGGAAGCAAAATCCCTAAAAGGAGTGACCAGACTAATGCCAAGTGCATCCTTTTATTCTCCTAAGGATTATTAACATATTATTCCATTTCAAACTCTCCATAGCAACACTCTCCCATTGGGTATGTGCTCATCATCATCATGGTACTTTGTCTCAGAGGACGAGCTTCCACGGAAGCAGCAGCCTCTGGGGTTGGGAAACATGGAGGGAGGAGGAGGAAAGACCATGGAATCATTCAATTCTCTGTTATTCATCCAAAACCTCCAACCACTCCCACTAGGTTTCATCCAGACTAGCATGACCCAAATATTTCTACCAAGACAGTCTTGTTCGACAGGCCCCAATACAACTTCCCTTCTTTGGTTTCATCATAACCGTAATTAGGCTGTAACTTTGAGGTGTGGTTTCATGAATGGGGTAGTGGTGTTTCTCACAGCCAGGTTAAGTTCCTACTCACTTTCCAGCATGGAGTGATGTGCCCTTTGATTCTGTCGTGGTAAAATAAGTGATTATTCCTTTCAGCCGAGGCCCATAGAAATAAAAGGAAGGAGGGTACCAGGCTTTTCCTTATCCTCACGGCTCTTTGGCAGTTGGAATGACTGCCTTTTTGAGAAGCCACTGGAAATAAGGTAATGTGAGACTATCCGTCAACCAAACCACTTACTTAGAACCAATGCAGTTATGAAGGTGAATATGACGCTAAATGGGTGTCAGTGGCATTGTGGGTCACATCTATTGCTGAGTAATATTCTCTGTCTCTGTGCTGTTTGAAATGATTCATATTCAACTTTCAGCCATGAGGTTTGTTTCCTGTGATTTGATAAAGGGTTGTCCAGTGTCCTATAGCATCATCTAATCTTAGTAACTTTTTTTGGCCTAAAATGCATGACATTAATATATAAATTCCTCTGCAGTGGCTGCTTCTTCAGCTGCTCTTCAACTATAAACATTCTGCTTATTCATGATGAGAGAGTTTGTTAAATTCAGGAAATTGAGAAGGAAGTTCCATGATAGCATTATCATGGCTCACTTGCCTAGTGGTTTCCTTCAAGAGGCAAGATAAAATTTAGAGCAGAGGTCCCCATCAGATGATCATGTTAGTGCTCCCATGCAGCCTCCAGGGATAATTCTACTGCCTCCTTAATATTCAAATATGCAGATCTGATGTTTGCTTTTTTTGTATTTCTACTTCTTTTGTCATGGCAGAACAGACAAGCCTCAGACCACAGAGGCAAGCATACCTGCATTCTGTTACTAGCTAAGTAGCATCAGACAAGTCATTTAACTTTTAATATTTTATTTTCTTATGTATAAAATTGGCGAATAAATATCTTAGGTAAAATGTTGTAAGATTAGAGACAAAGAATATAAAGTTCATAGTTCAAAATCTGTCATACATAGGGGTGGGTAAACATAGGTTTACAGTGTGAGTACACAAAACAGAGTTTATTCTTGTATTATTTATGAGTTATTATATTTTTATACAAGTAACTATAAACCTACTTTTGCCCTACCCCACATATGTTGAAATTAAATGGTAGTCTTCAAGTCATTGTCTCATGTCTACAGCCACTCTCTAGGTGATTTTATTCTGCTCTTATGACTTAAGAGTTATCTAATCCTTGAAGACTCACAAATTTATATGTCTTTTCATACCTTTCAGGTTTTATTCATATATGCCTCTTTGACATCTCCACTTGGATATCCTAAAGGCATCTAAAATTTAATGTCTATAGTAAGTTATTCACTTCCAGTTGTAAACTATAGCTCCTGGATAATTATTTGGCTGCCACTACAGGAGCAATCTGAGTTGTACAGCAGCCAAGAAAATCTCAGATCCCATATTTGCTAATTGGACAGAACAATTCATGCTCAGGATTAGCAGGCAAAATGGCTTACTCTGCTAGAATTGTTTTGGAGTTCATTTTTTGGTTTGCCCCCTCCCTCATTCCAGGTTCTCTGGCCCCTAAAGCTACTATCCTGGCAAATAGTGCTCCAGTTCTCCTGCCATGTATGAGAAGTGCTCATTCCACTATGTTTGGAGAGGCCACACTTTCTGTGAGAGATGAGGGTTTGCAGTTAATTAGAGCTTTGTGCTTCTCTGAAACTTGATCACTTTAGAATTAATAAAAGCAAATATTGGAATTAATGCACAAGGGAATAGAAGTTGAAAACATTAAGTAATAATATTCTGGCCTACAAGCTTTCCATTTGAAATGCCTTATAAGTATAAGTCATAGCTTACAAATCAATTATTGAGAGAAACAGGTGGGTGGATGATACAACTCTAGATTTAATTATTAAAATTTAACAACTTTTAGTTCTTAAATTATTAAACAGAGGCCCACAGGATGGCCTCTATGTGATCTCTGCAGTGAATGCTGAGATTATTAAGGGATAGTTGGGGAAAGGGAAAATCAATTAGATTGAAACCTTTAAATGATTCCTGAAATTTTCCATTTTTTTTTTCTTGTATATACAGTTTGAAATGGAGAAAGCCACCATGAAGAAGTCATTTAGAACTTTGAATAAGTAAAAGTTCTTTGATTTATGAAGAACTTACATTTTTTCTAAAAGAGATTAGGGTACAAGTAAAAAAATAAAACTTGTATTTCTATTTTTATAGGTTTTGTGGTTGTTATTTTACATGTATCATTTGATTTGCTATCTATGGCATATCTGATTTTTTCCCATTTTACAAAGAGACATTTATAATATTAGTGGTTAAGTGACTTGCTAACGGGTTACACTGGCTTTTACTAGAAGCTAAAAAGACCTCTTGCCTTCTTGGCCCAGAGCCCGTTGTTCATTCAATCTGAATCACTGTTCTACACCCCAGGGACACAGCAAAGAAGAAACACAATCCCTTACAAATAAATGTATCGTGTGTCGGGTAATGCTGCTATGAAGAAAAATAAGACTGAGTAGAGCACTGGAGCGGGGATGGGCAGTGACTGATTGTGAATATGTGGGTGGCAGGGATGAGGTGAGGAGAGGGTAAAATTGTTCCTATTTTATGGGGAAAGTCAAGGAAGGCCACATTGATAAGGTGATGTCTGTGGCAGTTGGGCAGGGACATGAAAGAAATGTGGGAATAGATTGCATATGGGGATCAAAATGTAAGGAAAGAGCGGGATTGGCCAGGGGTTGGCCAAATTCTGCTCATTGCCTGTTTTTCTAAATAAAGTTTCATTATAACACCGCCATGCTCGGTCCATAACGTATTGTCTACGGTTGCTCTTGCACTACATTTTTGTAAAGTCTATGTAGAAAATTGGTCTTGTCACATCAGGTGGGCTCAGGGTTTTTTCAGGTTTTCACCTCAGTCCTTTCAAGATGTGCGCTTTCTGTCCCTTTCTCACAATGTGGGCAATGAAGAAGTATTAGCGTCTTAGCCTTGGACGGACTTGGCAGGTCTCCGGCACAGGTCATCTCCACAATCCTTCAAAGGACAAAGAAATGGTTTGGGGAAAATAACTCGACTTCCTGCAGGTGACAACTGGCTGAGATGTAGCCATAGACTCAACAGGTATCTAGTGGGGAATGCCCATGCCATATCCTTCCAATATGATAGCCCTTGGTCTAGTTGTAGGACACAAACCAGGGCAAGCGCCTTTGCAGCCTCTCCTGCCCGCCACCATGCTATGTTTGTACTTGCCTAGTCACAACCACTGAATCGGGAGTGTGCTTTCTTTCCCGGGAAGCTTGACATTTCCTCTGACCTCCTCTGGAGGAGAAGGCGCAGATTCTCTGCTTTTGGATTATCACACTTTAGGGATCAAAGAGAGAAAGGAGACACTTGAAGAGGTAGATGTGTTTATGGGGTGCCCTTCCCCAGCTCTCCACTCCCCCTGGAAAAGGAGGCAGAAGGCATAGGGTTCTCCACACTTAACCTGACTCTTTAACTTTTCTCTTCCTTTCTTCCCTTCTCATATTTCCATGGGGAGGACAGGAAGAACAGACAGAATTATTTTTTTCCTCCCGGACCTCTTTTGTCTGCCTCTTAAACCTTTCTCTTTAGAATGTAAACTTAAAAATTAAGATGTCCCATTTGATTACCAGTAAAGTTTTCATGATCTTCCAGTGGGCCAAACAGAGACCCACTTCTTTGAACCTAACAGCAGAAGGGTGATAGGAGGGGTGGATGGTGAGTGAGAGGAAAGTTAAGCTACTTAATATGTTTTCTTATCCTGCCATATTATATTATATTCTATATTCTTGTAATATTATTATTACTATTATTATTATTATTATTATTATTATTATTATTATTATCTTGGCATAAGTTTTTATACACTCTAGAAAGAAAGAAGTAGTTGATTTCATTTAAAAACAATACCATAACAATCCTAAGAATTGTTTATATACATTCAGTGTAAATTCCTTTCTCCACACTTTGAAAAATGTCACACTGTTTTTCTCCATTTAGGGAAAAATAACATTGACATCTAGATGATCTGAAGTCATGGGTTCAAGCTAAAGCAAGAACTTCTGTCAACTACATAATGACATACTCCTTTCTGATAACAGGCCAAAACCCCCTGACATAATTAATCAAAGATACTCCCTTCGCTGACAGCGCAGTAACCTTTGTGTGACATCTGAGCTCCTCACACAGCAACTCTGAACCCGTGCTCTGCCGAGGAACTGAGGTGATCCACCTGGCCAGCCCTTTCATCTTCCCCTCTCACTTTATCTAGGACAGGGGTGGTTACGAATAAATCTCAGAATTTATGAAGATGAACATTATTTTCTACATTCCAATTTCTGTCTCTCATTGCATTTTTTAAGAAGTTATTGTTTGTAGTGTTGTTTAAAACATTTTGTCAATTTTTTATATTACTTTGCAACCTTGTGGAGATGATTAGAACTTAAGGATCAATGAAAACTTCAAGATACTGAAAGTTATAAGCAGCATCAATAGTAAATATTCCATTGAATCACCTTGATTTTGCCTTTCTTCCTAGGTTTAATTAACCAGGCTCTAGGGGTCAGTTATCTTTTTCTCAGGTGCTCATCATATTGGACTTCATTTCACGTGTCAAAGTTTTTAGTTGATTTCATTCCGCCTACTATCTTATTATCCCTGACTTCCTTAAAAAAAACTTAATTATTTTTAATGAAAAATAATTTACAATGACTTCAATACCATATCCAAAAATACTACCGTTAATTAAGAGGATTATAAAAATTACTGAGTTTTGGCAAATGATCATAGAACAGCATTTGGGTGTTTAACATTTATATTATGTTACTTTTATTTTATGACAATTAATTCATTCACAATTCAATTGACTCAGATAGAACACTAATTACTTTAAATTTTGACACCTTCAAAATAAGAAAATGCATTGTGGTTATCATTGGAATTGCTTTTCCTTATAGTAATGCAAATAATATGCCACTTAATTATTCTTAAAATTAAAAGATAAAACATAAAACATGATTGTTAAAAATGACAAACTGATAATCTGTTTAGAAATCTATTTATAATAAAAGAAAAAGATGCATTGAAAAAAACATTTATTGTTGACCACAGTTCTTCAGGTTAATGCACAAATATCAAGAATACACTAAATATAACATATTTTCTTTTTTTTATTGTTTAGAGTATTACATATGTCTCCTTCTCCCCCAATTGACCTTTCCCTCTCCCCATCACCACTCCCACCATGCAGGACTTTCTAATTTTCCTTTGTTGCCATTAACTTTTTACATTTTTTATTTTTAGTAGCTTTTCTAAATCAGCAATTTTGAAAATGTAGCATGAACTCTTGACTGCTCACAATGCAAACAATGAGAAAACTCAATGGACCATAGCCATCTGAAGGTTTAGCATCTTATCCAATTGTCATGGTGATGTTGCCACAGTGGTGCCTAGTGCTGATGTCCCCATGCTCAATAACTTAGTAATTAATTATTTACTGAAACATTTATGTGTAGTAGCATTTATTAAAATTTTATAAAAAAGGAGTATATATTCACATGCACTCTACTTATATCATCTTTTATTGTATCCTCTTTTAATAAACTTACTCTGAGTGTCAGCAGAGCGCATAAAAACTCTCTTAGGCTGGTTTCCCACCGGCGGTCATAGCCCACCCTCATTGGCTTCGTCACTCTGTCCTGTTTCACTCGGGACCATGGCTCAGGCTTTTGTTCTGGCCCTATGGGGTCATTGTGTGATTATCTACTGTTACCCCTGGTTCTGGCCTTGTGTTACCCTGGATACAACTTATATATTTTACTGACTGCAGCCATCACCACTATAACTAAATGACTCAGACTGGCTCCTCTGTTTCCCCCACACTTGGCTTTATGCCGTCACTACTGTCCCGATACAACTGAGTTCACTAGGACACGGTGGTGAGGAGGGGAACTGGACTCTATGATATACAGAGTAACCGAACAGCCAGCACACCTAAACTTCTTCAAGATTTAGATACTGAGATCAGAAAACACTCAGTCTCTTTCCACAATACAGGTTTACTAAGCTGGTCATTTGCATGGTCTGTTGTTAGGTTGTGTCTAATTTCAAGTTCAGTCTTATTCCTTGCCTAGGACCTTGCAGGGGTAGATTCCATGACTGGCGGAGATGGGCTGAGCTGACTGAAAGAGTCTATTGACTTTAGGACTTGGTAACCTGAGCTTATGGTTGATGAAATATGGGTTCAGAAATTCAGTCCTGCCTCAGACTCAGAAACACGTTCTCTCTGGGTCACCTCACTACCTTTCTACTTAAGAATTTCAAAAGCTCAGCATAACTGGATCCTAAGCTGATGGCAAGATACTTTGCTATGCCAACAAGAAAAAGGATCAAGAAAAGAAAGCATAATGTTGAGTAACAACCTGAAAAATCTTTCATTTGTATAGCATTTGACAGTTTTAAAAGCACATTATCTAACTAATATTCACAACAACACCTACATATCATTGGCCCTATTTTAGGATTGAGGGAATAAAGCCCAGGGAAGAAGAGAGACTCATAGCCACACAGCCAATAAATAGCAGAGCAAAGGTGAAAACTCAGCTTCTTGGATTCTTTCCAGAAAACTTTTTTTTTTGCACCACACTGCCCTTGTGAAAACCCAAGTTATAAAATCATAAAACACGGGAGTGTTTGGCTTTATTGTTTTTGTCATGGTGTTATTTGAAAGATTAGTCCCTATCCTCCATCAGATTTCCCCCAGGTCCCTCAATGTCCCTCTTCCTGTGAATTCTTCTTCTAAGTCAAATCTAACTCAGCTATAAAATTTCCTTACTCTCCATCTGCTAAATTTTCTTCTCCTCATTAAAAAAATCTTTAAAATTCAATTAATATGACTATTGAAAGTGCCTTCTTCAATTTCTTTTTAAGTATCTGAATTTAAGATTTTAAATTCTTATATTATGCCCTGTTCCCTGTTAATATTCAACACACATTAAATAATATTTCCCAGGGCCTAAAACTGTAGGTAGTATTGACTTCTTCAAACATATAAGGTACCTCCTCAAGGGGAATTGTGGGGTTTAGGTAACTTAGTACATTAAAACACTTAGAACAATGCCTCGCACATAGTATGTGCTCAGTAAAAATTGTTCTGTAATTGTTATTATTATTATTTGTCATTTAATGGCATATGAGAAATGATTCCCTCTAGGTCATATTGAGGAAGATTAACAATGTACTCAATTCTAAGTCACAATTGTATATTGTTTTTTTCTGACTTGTATAATAATAAAAAATCACTGACTTTATTTGGATGGTCTTTTAAAATAAACATTATTATTAATTTTTACATGTAATTAAAGGATCCCAGCCTAGTAAATCTATGTTACAAGCTATAGTTTGCAAAACCTATTCTGCCCTGTAGTTATTCATGGTGAATGTTGTTTGGTTGTAGTTATAAACATGTTTATTGTACCAACAATTTGTGGCAGAAATACTGTAGTACTGAAAATGTCCTGGATCATTTTCAGTCCTTTTTATTTTTTCACCACTAAGGATATTTGGATGAAAATAATTTCCTTGTTGTTCAGGAATTCTTCTTTTTATACAACTTATTTCTCTCACTTGAAATAGAAAGGCATTTTTAATTCTAGAATATGCATAGTATCTCTCCCCAAGAAAACTGATACAGTTCTCCTTTTATCAGATGACCCTATTTCCTATAAACCATTCTGGCCTGGTTCTTTTATATGGAAACTAGAGGCCTGATGCACAAAGATTTGTGCAAGAATGGGCCTTCCTTCCACTGGCTGCTGGCACTGCCTTCGCTCTAGCTGGTGCTGCCTTTTCAATCTAGCCTGGAGGTGCCTTTCTGCCTTCCCATGCTGTCCAGAGGTCCGGAATGATTGGGGTGGTTGTGGAATGCCTGCATCGTCACCATGACGATGATGCAAGTGTCCTGTCCCACTCCCAGTTACTCAGCACCTGCGTATGCAAGTTAACCCACCATCTTTGTTGGGTTAATTTGCATACTCACTTCTGATGGGCTGGTGGGCATCCTGAAGGTATGGTCAATTTGCATTTTACTCTTCTATTAGTGTAGATTCTTCTGTTCCCCAAATATTTAAGCCTATCATTCTACACAGAGCTAAAATTTTGTGTCCTCAATGAGTTTTCTGATGGTTTGAAGGGAGATGACTGGTTATCTATAGTATTTATTTTAGTTTGCCTCCATGTACAACTCTTTAAGCTCAACATTCCTCAAGTTACATTCTTTGCTATTCATATATTTGTTCATATTAAATAGTTTAGCCCTGAACAGTTGCTTATGTCTGTTGACCATTGATATTTGAACTTCTGTTCTCTAAAATCTCTTAGAGGATGAACATAACTTAATGATTTTTATAGAATGCTTATCAGACAGCTGCATCTAGTTATATTAGTAATATATTTTTTTAAATTTTAAAAATATATTTTATTGATCTTTCACAGAGAGGAAGGGAGAGGGATAGAAAGCTAGAAACATCGATGAGATAGAGACATCGATCACCCACCTCCTGCATGCCCCCCCTGGGGATGTGCCCGCAGCCAAGGTACATGCCCTTGACCGGAATTGAACCGGGGACCTTTTAGTCCGCAGGCTGACGCTCTATCCACTGAGCCGAACGGGTCTCGGCGGCAGTAATAATTTTTAATGCTAGTATATCAAGATAGCAAATGGATTATTTGTTTTTCTTAATTGAATGTTTTTAATTGAATGTGTGCATATTAGCTTCATTTGTGTCTTTTGCATGCACAAAGTCACTAGTTAAACATAATTCTGATCAGAGAGAAGACATAGTATGTCTTTCCAGCATTTTGTCTTTCCAGAAAAGCAGCACAACCACAAAGCGTCGATGCCTTAGATTTTACTTAGAGCTGAGAAAACTGTGCTTGTGTTGGTGCGGGACCAGCATCAGTCTGGCAGAAGGTTGACTGAGCTGCCAGACCCACTTCTCTCTTCAGGTTGCATGGTCCTCTCATATGTGTCTACATAAAAGAGAGGCACCAACTCTATGCCAGTGATAAGGATACAATTCAAATACCCAGTTGTCACCTGAACATGATACCCAACATAGGCACTCTCCATTCAACATGTATAAAACGAAAGCTCCTCATCTTCCTTGGAATGAGATCCTTTTGTTATACAGTAAGTCTTCACTTAACGTCATTCTTTGAAACTGTCATATCCCAAAACCAATTTTACCATTGACTGATATAAACAAGCAATAAATTTTTAGTATATTTCCGGTTATAAAAACTTCACCAAACTTATAAATAAAGACTTAAACACTTCTAATATTAAATATTGAAACAAATGTAAGCAATTTGAACCTGCTTACTTAGGAGTTAGAATAATCAAATGTTCACTTTGAAAATGGTAAGGGTTAACATACAATAATCATAGTAATATTCTGAAGTAGACTATTGACTAAGTAACTAGAGTGATTCTTAAGTCCAAGATATTATACTACCAGTCACTAGTTTTTTTCTACATAAGAAAAGATGCTTCCTATTCCCAGAAAGATACAAATACTTACATTTGGAACTTAAGAGAAACATATTAAGTTACTTACCTACAATAGGGCAGTGTATATCTATGTATAATGCAAATATTTTTACTAAAAAGAATAATTGCAGCTAAATGTAAAAGATTATTAAATTTCAATATTTACCAAAGGTAGAAAGAAGGAAAGATGCTTCCAATTATATGCTACAGTTATTATGAGCACAGGCTCTTAGTTTTCTCACTTGTAAAATAAGGGTCCAAGAATGTTAAGTATAGAAGTAAAGATTAGTTCTAATCTTTGACCCAGAATAGACTTTGGAGAGTTACTGATACGAAGTGTGAAGGGGACCAGGTGTAGAAATGTGGTCCCAGGTGTAGAGTTTCACAGCAAGTCATCTCTTTGCATTTACCTAACACTTCAGATATAGAAGGATATGGTTCTTTGCATTTGTCTCTTGGGAGGTGAGTTATTAGTGGCCATTAATGCCTAATGTTAGCCAATCAGATGACATTTCTATGACCTTCATTTCCCAACATAATTTTAGATATAATTGTTTCCAACCTATATCTTGATGAAGCATTGTAGAACCAATCTAGTACTAATTTAGGAAATATTCCACCAGGCCTACCTGGTTTATTTATGGTATTTTCGTAAGTATTTGCAGAAAGCTATCATTGAAATCCAGTCTATATCCTAATTTAATGGTGAATCAAACATATGACAATATTAGAATGGATATATTTTTTATATGTCAACATACAATAAATACATGAAAAAAGTAGTGAAAACTTTATGCATAATAAACACAACTTTATAGATATTCATTATCTTAATTAAATTGGTGACAACAGTTCAAGAAGAATTTTAACTTTACCTTTTTAGATTTTTGTTAAATTAATTTTGACTATTGTTCTGAATACATTCATAATTTCCTATAAGATGTAATATCATGAATTTTAGAGTGAAGAGTATATAATCGACTAAAAGGAATTGCTGTCATTGAGAAAGCAACTTCAGTTTAATGTGGCAATAATACTAATGAACGATGCATAACAGACATGTAATAAGTAGAGACATTTTACCATAACAGTATAATAGCAATGTAATATTATATTCATTTTCAGAAAACAAGGATAAATAGCTCCTTTGTAATGAAACATTGGGCATGCCTCTTTGGGGATTTACCAATCATTAAAAAAATATTTTTTTTATTTTTATTGTTGACATTTTTACAGATGTCCCCCATTTCCCTCCCCTTTGCCCACCTCCATCCAGACCTGCCCTACTCTCCCTATGGCCCTCACCACACTGTTAGCTGTGTCCATGGGTTACACATAGGAGTTATCTAGTTATTTCTTCATCTTCTTTCATCTCATCTGCCCCACCCACCTCTGCTCTGACATCTGTCAGTCTGTATCATGTACCCATGACTCTGGTTCTATTTTGGTCATCAGTTTATTTTGTTCATTAGATTCCACATATAAGTGAGATCATATGGTATTTGTCTTTCTCTGACTGGCTTATTTCACTTAAAATAATTATTATTGTTTTAAATTTAAACAGATATTTATATGTGTGGGAACCTCTTTCCACGTCCCGCGTGGTTCAGGGTTCCTGGGTCAGGGTTCGGGTTCTGAAGGAGGCCTCACGCAAACGAAATGAGAGACTAGAAAACATTAATTTGGCGATATTGGGGGGCCAGGCGGGAGCCTTCCTCTAGTGGGAAGGACTGCCATTTTGCTCTTGCCTTTTTCTACCTTTTATTAAGGCTTTGGGACACACCCCTAGCCTTTAGGCAGGAAATAACAGAAATTAACATGATACAAACAGATAGTTTCAACTAAACAATGAGTAATCAGCTCTGACCTTTCAGAGCAATTAAGGTTTGCCAGCCTTCTGGCCTCCCGTTTACATCCACCTAGTGAGAACAATTACATCCACCTAGTGAGAACAATATTTGGTCTCTGACATATATGTCTTAAAATAGAATCTCAAAACAACACCCAGATTCACACATACAGTACATGGAGTATTAGGTTTGTACTGAATGATGTTGATGGGATGAGGAATGGCGCCAAACTTGTTAGAATTCTAGAAATTTGTCTGTGGATCTTCCATATTTGAAATGCCATTTCCTGATTTAATGCATTTTAAAAATGGTCATGTTTCTAAATTTAATATATCATTTAAATTCTACCCCATATTAGTGTTTAAATTTAATTATGATTTTTCTTTTTAGGGTAAAGTGTAATTTAAAGGGAAAAATGGTATGAAACAAATACATTATTTACAGATGATAGTTCCCAAGCCATCCATTGGATTTGAAATGCTTTAGGCCCCGTAGATACAGACTCTTTTCAGACACAACAGGATTAAATGCTAGCTGAACGTCTGTTCTAAGTGCGCAAAACACAACACCTAAGGCCTAATATAAGCTAAGTGCTTCCACTTTTTGTAAGACTCATTCTCGGCTCCCTCAGCAAGATTCAAAGGCCAATGGAAAAATGACTATGAAAAATCATTAATACAATATACAGATGATGTATTATAGAATTGTGCACCTGAAGCCTATATAATGTTATTAACCAATGCCAGCCAAATAAATTCAATAGGAAAATAAAAATAAAGCAAAAATTAATTTTAGTTTATGTATTTTTTAAACTTTATTTATTTTGTTATTTTTGCTTTCCAATACGTTTTTTGAACAGCTCTATTAATTACAATTGAACATAATAAACTATAAATATTTAAAGTAAAAAAAGAAAAATCACTGAGTACACTTATATGAAAGCACATTTAGAATTTATAAGGCAACTATTTCTTAAAGCAAATTAACCATGCCAGTTTGAGATTTTGAAGTAAATCAATTTATGAATTAGTAAAGTAGGAATATTTTTCCTGTTTCAATAACTCCACTTAAATTAACGCATATAACAGATCCTATACTGTATGTCAGCGATTCTCAAACTCTTTTTATGACAAATCCCGAGTTGTATATTAAAACTGCATGTACCCAAATTCTAAGTCCCCCTTCCTATCAGTAGGTCTGGGGTGAGCTTGGGAATATGTAATTTTCATAGACCTCACATGATTTTTTTTTAATGTTTAAAGTATTACAAAAGTAGTACATATGTCTCTTTTTTTTCCCCATTGACCTCACTCCCCCGCCTTCCCTGCCCCCCCCCAGTACACGCCCTCTCTTGCTCCTCCCCCACCCCAGTGTCTTGTAGCCATTGATTATGCTTATATACATGCATACAAATCCTTCGGTTGATCTCTTATAAGTCCTCCCCACCCTCACCCAAAGGTCCCCTGCCTTCCCTCTGTAGCATGACAGTCTGTTCAATGCTTCTCTGCCTCTGCATCTGTCCCCCACCCCATCCCACCAGATTCTTTTCTTTAAAAACATCTTGGCTCTGCAGACTAGAAATAAACCTATAAGAATAAAAAAATGTTTGAGTCCCAATTTCAATGTTCAATAGTTCTGAGTCCCAGTTTCAATATCAATCCGTTCCTTAGGTGTATAAGTGCAATGGTATGTGGATGGTGGACAAATGGTGGCAATGCAGATCCGACCCTCTCTGGTTTGGTCCTAGGCATCCTGTAGTGACGCACAGCTGCTGACTGCTAGCGTGGCAAGGCGTCGTCTGCGTCTTCCATCTCTGGACTGTTTCTCCTCTTGTCTTCATGGTTGGGTCAGACCTGTCAGTTCCTCTTTGTTGCAGGAGTCCTCTTGGTCTTGGAATTGTTTTCTGAAAGTATATAAACATATTCTTGTCCAAAAGTTAATAAAGGAGTCTTTTCTATAAAATTGACTTGGGATTCTTTTTATTTTTGCCCAAATAATTTTCCTTTGGCTTATTTTGACAACATGTGTGTTTTTCATAGGTGTCTTGCTCTTAGCATTACAAATGAAAATTAATTTTCTAAAGTAAAAATTTTCTGGATGTAATTTACTTACCGGATATTTTTCCTTACATGATATTTTCCTACTATCCCCCCTTTTTTGATTAATGGAGACTTTTGTAAAATTTTAGTGCAATCTTGATAACTTTAAATTTTAATTTTTTGCACAAAAATATGACTACTTTATGTTCATTTCATGTTAAGCAATTTTACCATGACATAAACTACCAATAGAAATTTTAATTAATACTTTAGAAACAGCTTTTTGTCCAATACAATTAAATTTTCTTGAATATTCACTTATTTCGACCTCCCATGATTTTGATACATGTGGTCCACCCACGCTATTTGAGAAAAACTGAGAGTTTTGAAACAATTAGGGGAGAAAAATCAGTTAATGTTGTAAGTTATGCATCTCTAATTTTAATCAATTTCTGGAAACTTATACACACCCAGTTCAGGAGAGAAATATATTTTAAACAATTAATAATGCTTATCTTCTGGTCCCTCTGTAACCAGTTGCATAATTTTTGCATCACTTCTCTCTGAGGTTCGGTCCTTTTGCTGTTAAACAGAGGGTGGTCCTGGAGGTGTCTGAACTCCATTATTTCTAATGTGACTTTCTTCCATCTCTAGTGATTCTCTGCTTCTGCACATCTGCTTTTCTTGCCTCCGGAGCTGCATTTCACAAGAGTATGAGCTCGCTCCCTAGGAGTACTGGGCGAGATTGGATTGATAGTAGATATTCTTCTAAATCTTAATAAATTCAACCATTTTTAGTTTTGAGAATTCATGATTGTCTTCTCCTATCTTGGGGAGGAACAATTTGGTTGAAAGTATAGTGGGTCTACCACTTTTACTTATCAGTGGGGATACAGGAAATAAAATAGAAAGTTATGGAATCTTTAAAGAGCAGAATGTGTCTTGAATTTCACTGGTGAGCAAATATGCTTGTGCCACAGAAAATAAATTTCATGTCATCATTTGTTATTCACAAAACATGATTATTTCAGGATACTAGATGTCATAAGATTTTCTGTTGATTTCTAGACATTCAAAGGAATTTGGGGTACCTTTTAAAAAATAAAAACCTCCAGAATCATGCAATGTGGAAACAAACTGGAATGAAGTAGCAGAGCAACTTATATCAAGTTTGAGCATCTGTCAATAAGTTTCATGCTTCACTCACCCAGAAAGGAGGAAAATAAAAGTCCTTTGATTTCTCTGCCTTGCAACTCTGGAAAAGAATGTCCCTGACTTTCAAATGGTTGATCTCCAAAGAAAAGAAAATGAAAACATGGCCACATACTATTAATTGCTAGTATTTTTAGTATTTCAAAAAAATTTGCTGTATACACTCCACTCATTAAAACATGCGATTATGACATTTTGAAGAAGCGCTGGCATCTGGTACTAAGGACAAAATAGTGGAAATTTACCACAGGAAGCCTGATTCTCCCACCTGTTCTGTCTGAACAGGAAAGTTTTCTGAGGCCACTTACGGTATCCATAGCTGTCTAATGTGAGACAGACATCTAAGTTTTTTCCTTTCCCCCAACCTTCTGATTTGTGACTAATAATAACAAATATCTTAGAAAGTACCAGCTTAGATATTATTAAGTACTATATACATACTCAGCACATGAACAATATGTTCTGTTATTATCTCCATTTTATAGATGTGAAACTGAGCAACTACATTTCTTGAACAAGGTCGCATAGCTGGTAAGTGAAAAAGCTTGAATTCAAACCCAGGCAACTTCCCCAGAGCCTGCATTCTAGTATACAACATTTCTCTCGATTTCGAGTTAGTTGTCCTGCCAAATAGCCTTCCGGAGAGGCCAGACAGTTTCATGTATGTTGGCATTACTGAAACATTTTTGGGCTTTCCTTAATGCGATTGATCCCTGATACACTAGGAGCCAATCCAGGCAGCAGCTCAGCCTGGCACTATGAGAAGGAAGTGAGCTATCCCTCGGGCTAGACACAGCCCACAGCCATGCTGGGTTTGGTCTGTGGTTTTAGCCTGGACAATGTTTTACATTATAATTAGTTATCAAAATAAACACAATGAAATTTAGAAGGCTTATATGCAAAATCTGAATTTCTGCTCTCTCTCAGAACATGAGAGCCTCACACTGGGTTTGTATCTCCAGTTCCCCACAGTCCCCAACATCTGTATCCCCCAGATACTGAGGCTGAGGATCCCTTACCTTTCGTAACAACTCACTCATTCTATTTCATTTGTGTATCTTACCTGCCTGGCTCCTGTAGACATTTGACTTTGTGACACTTGACCAAAAATATTGTTTTTAAAGAGTAGTAGAATCAAAACCATTATTAAAACTTATAAAAGGGAATTTCAGAGGGTGGCTTTAGGTTAGAAGGACATTTCTGATTGGTCTGTAACTATGAGGAGTCAAAGGATGAATGCTGTGTATTATCCCGAACAAAAAAATGAAGGGGCAGATAAAACCTTAGGGCACACAACTCTGGCCCTTCCTTGTCTATGTGCTCTCAATCAAATTCATCAACCTTCATGTAGAATAGCATATTTCCCAAATTCTGGGTACTGTTCACACTATAAAATGACATGAAGAAATATTTTCATACCATGGTCAATGTGTACTATTCCAGAGAAAATCAGAATGTTAGCAACATAAATAAAATGAATATTCCAAGGCAATATTGCAAATCCTTCTTTCTCTAAGGATGAAATCATTGATTCTTTAATAAACAGGATCCATCAAACACAGTTACCACAAGAACAGACACTAATTTGGTCATGTCTGCTGAATAAGCAATGAGCCAATGTGTCTCTCTAATGGGCTGCTGATATTTTTATCATGAGTAAAAATGTGTTCACCAAGAATTGTGTCATACAGAATTCAGTAACCAAAGCTGCTTTGGACTGAGTCTTTAAACTGTGTTTTTATTTTTTATCCATGATACATACAAACTCCTTTATGCTCTGTTTGTTGTTACTGTTGTTGTTTGCACTCTCAGGATTGTGCAACCATATACTCAAACCCCTAGTCATAAAGCTATTTGTTCACTTAGAAGATAGTTACCATGCCAGGTTCTCAGCTTCATTATTGTAATTTACAATCTGAGACATAGTTGGAACAATGAGGGATATTCAAAGTGATTCTAGAAATGTAGAATGCTCAATGTGCTCAGTGCTATATTTTATGGTTTGAATGGGATTACTGATATTACTGAAGAAATATTTCCTCATATTTGAGTTCCAAATTAGTAACAAACATCCTAGACATACATTGTTCTTGAGGTTGTTTCTTACGCAAGCCAGAAGTGTCTCCACAGTAGTTTCGTTTCTCTGCATCCGTCAACTGACGCTAAAGGGGAAGAGATAAGAATTCAAAGTATGCATTATTGTTCTTTGTGGGAAATCACCATTTATTCCCCCTCTCCTTTTATTTCTCAAAGTCTGTCTCTAGCCTTTGGCATTCTGTTTGTCCAATCCTTCAACCCGTGTTGCACAGTTTTTTTTCTTTTCTTTCAACTTTACCCTTACTTGGTTCATATAGAGAAATATATTTTTAAAAAAATATATATTTTATTAATTTTTTACAAAGAAGAAGGGAGAGGGATATAAAGTTAGGAACATCAATGAGAGAGAGACATCGAACAGCTGCCTCCTGTATGCCTCACACTGCCCCTGACCGGAATCGAACCTGGGACCTTTCAGTCCGCAGGCTAATACTCTATCCAGTGAGCCAAACCGGTTTCGGCTAGAGAAATATTTTAAAGTCAAATATACCAAGGTTCCCTTCATACAATATATAGAATATTTTCAGTTTTTTTCATCTGAGATTAAAAAGGTTTCTAACCTATCATTCTGTTTGGTTCTCTTAAGATTTCATCATACAGTGCCTGTAAGCAATTATTTATAAGCCTGCTTCCTTTCCTTAACAGCCTCTTGACCACTTGTACACTGAACTATTGCAACAGATTCCGATTGAGACTAGCAGCCAGAAGCCTATCAGTGCTATAATGAAAGCAATTTGTATCAACTAAGTCACCATTAAGAAACAAGAGGGAAAAGGTTAATCCTGCCAAATGGGTGTCTTATTGGATTAAATGAAAACTGTAGCTCACTCTTTCCCCAGAATCTGATGTGAAATATAAAGATACAAGCTACACTGGCTAGAAGTATTTTGGGGTTTTGTTTTCTTTTCACTATATGCTTTAGCACATGTTCATCTGAAATCTCTACTTTTAGTTCACTGTCAAGAAGTTTCTCCTTGGATTTTGAATATGCCAGAGAGGAATGATTGAAATGTGTGTGTGTCTATGGGCGGGTGTGTGTGTGTGTATTGAGGGGGAGGCAGTCCCAAAGAGAAGGAAATCAAGAGAGTTCTAAAGGTCTCTTTGTCAACTGTTCAACCAAAGAACACATGTTTTATTGGGTACTCTCCAAACTCCCAGACTGTACTATTTATCTAATAATTTTAGCTCCATCTAAGTCTATCTTGTTAGAATTCTTAAAACGTGGAAATATATTTTTGGTAGGAATTTACTTTCTTTTCCCTGCAGATGATGTGCAGCAGATGAGCATCATCTTCAAAATTCGTGAGCAACTGGAATGAGGATATCCTTCTAGGTCTTGGAAATCAAGAATATGGGGAAATGTAAGGCATTCTTCTCTCTCTCTCTCTCTCTCTCTCTCTCTCTCTCTCTCTCTCTCTTCTCTCTCTTTAATTATCAGGAGCTCATAGTTTTTTTTGAGAAACAGATTATGCGCATGTACATATGCAGATAAGGTAAAGGTAAATTGGTAAGTTGTATAAACAATAATGATATGAGAGGACGAGTTAGGATCTATAAAGGAAATTTCCATGGAGATGTATTAGCAGTTTAAATTTGCCGAGTCTTAATGCTCTATGGCATAATATTAACCAGGAGAATGACAACTATTAGAAAGAATTGAAGAAAGTCCTAGGGGCAGAAAACACAATTAGTTTCTTAATCCTCTGTCTGGTGCTTTTGATATTGCCCTGAATAATTGCTATAGAACAAGGGTCAGTAAAGTTTTTCTGTAAAGAGAGTCAGATAGTAAATATTTTAGGCTTTGTAACCCATGTAATTTTTGTCACAATACTCATTTGCACAGTCATAGTATGAAAACAGTCATAGACAATATATAAAAACTAAGATTCTATTAAAACTTCCATTTATATATATTAAAATTATAATTTTATGTAGTTTTTATGCATCATGAAATAGTACTAACCTTTAGATTTTTTAAAACTACTTTAAAAATGTAAGCAATTCTTAGATCGTTGCAATACAAAAATGGGTGGTATACTGGACTTGGCCCATGAATCGTAGAATAGTGACCTCTCATAAGAAAACTTCAACATTTACCAGACTTAAGCCTCACTCCAGCGCTATTCAGTTTCTTCGTCTGTGTAATGGAAACTGGGTCCAGTTGCTATATAAGATTTAGGTAACTTGAAATCTTCACAGCATAAAGCTAAAATTAATGTAATGATTTATTTGTTAATAAATGACCTCCATAACTTGAAATCAAAAGAAGTCTCCTGAACATGTTAAGCAACAGAGACTATTGTCCAGAGAAAAGTGAAGTAACTAGAACAGAGGATGATTGAGTCAGAGTCTATATAACTGATAGTGCAGCCTGGGTCCACTTCCTCTTTGACCACCAGGGCAGAAGAACAGAGAATTTCTCTTTGCAGAAGACATCGCCTGAAAGAAAAGACTCAATGTTACTGATATTTATTTTAAAATGAAATTTCTTCAATGTTCCATCTTATTTTGACATATGGACGCAAATACTAAACATAACAGCTTTAAGCATGGAAAGTGGATGCCAAAGGGGAGCAGGGCTTAGGGATGATGAGAGATGGAACAGAGAACCTTCTGATTATATTTTAAGCCTTGTAATAATATTTAAATTTTAAAATACTTATAAACATTCTTTTTGAACTTATTGGGGTGACACTGGTTGATAAAATTATATAAGTTTAATGTATACAACTCCAAAATACATTATCTGAATATTGCATTGTGTGTTCACCACCCAAACTCAAATATTCTTCCATCATCACATAACCCACTCCAACTCCCTTTCCCTTTGGTAACCATCATACTGTTGTCTATGTCGTGTGTGTGTGTGTGTGTGTGTGTGTGTGTATGTGTGTTTATTTTTATTTTAAGTGTATTTTTATTTGTTTTAGAGAGAGAGAGGAAGGAAGAGGAATAGAAAGATAGAAACAGCAATGAGAGAGACACATCCTCTACTGGGGATTTAGTCCTCAATATGGGCTTGTGCCCTGACTGGGTATCAAACCCTGACCTCCTGGCACATGGCTCAACACTAAACTACTGAATCACACCAGATGAGCGAGAAAAAAAAAATTAAATAGCAGCAGAGATTTGAAGGGCAGAGGTCACTGTCCTTAAACTGGTGGAGTGTCCTCGATTTGTGTCAAATCAGCTACTCATCTGTTTAAGGGAGATGATAATACTTTCTAACATTCACAGTCTTTCCCACAAAGGAAAAGTTAATGTCTGTTGTTTTTTTAATGCCTTCACCTTTTCACCCAGCCCTTTCCACCCAACCCTCCCTTCTAACAGCTGTCAGTCTCTTCTCTGTATCTGAGTCTATTTTTGATGTTTTTTAAATACCATAAATATTTTTCATGAATATATATATATATTTTTTTTTCATGAAAAATTTAAATACTATGTATTTTTCATAAATATAATAATTTAATTAAAAAGAAGAAAAAAATTATCCTTTCCTTCCCCCAGTGACTCTTAAGGCCTACAGAACAGTACCACACTTTTTATTTGGCATGTCACACAGGATAGTCTATAACAGTAGTCGGCAAACTCATTAGTCAGTAGAGCATCAAACCTCAGCTTGCGAGCCTTATGTGGCTCTCGAGCCACAGTTTGCTGACCACTGGTCTATAACTTGGGCATAGCCCACCATTTCGGTCTCATCACAGTCACTCCCCAGACACACCAGGTAAAGAACTATCCACTTTTATATCCCTGTATTCTTGTTTCTATTGTTTTTTCTTTTGAATGTCCTTTCCTTGTTCTATACCTGGTGAAATATTTATCCTTCAGAAAACACCAGCTTAAATATTGCCTCCTCTCTGAACCTTCCACAGACCCCAGGGGAATCACTAATTGGCTCATTATCTATGTACTCTCATCACTTTTGACAAGTTTACACCATAGTACTTAGCACAGAGAATTACTTATTTATTGGACTCTCATGGTGTTAGACTGCAAGGATCTTAAAGCAAAAATCAGGTCTCATTAATCTTTATATCACCATTTTCTGCCATATAATAGGTGCTCAGGTAATAGTCATGGAATTAAAGATGCACTGGTATTTGGCTATAGTCAGATGTTTAATGAGGAAGGAGCCACATAATTGGTGATTAATTGAATGTACACTACAAGGACAAAAGTCAAAGATGGGTCATACTTTAAAATGTTTAAATAGTTGGTAACTAGACTGATGGTACTATTGATAGGTACCATTGAAAGGGGAGAGACTTCTTTTGCAGCAAACAAGTTTGGTTTAATTCTTTCTGAGCCGTGGATTGACAATGAGTCATCTAATAAATATTTATTATCAGAAGTCAGAGAAACCAGTTGAATTTCAAAAGAGAAGCTAAGGTTAAAAACATAAATTATATTGTCATTAGCATATGAAACCATCTGTGAACCCAGGAGATTTGATAAGATTTCTGGGGTAGATAATTGCTTTAAACAATAATTCTCCACTTTAGATGTGCCTAGGAATCATGGGGAGAGCTTAGGAAAATATGCAATTATGTGGCTCCATTTTCTGAGATTCTGATTCACAACGGCTGGGACAGAGCCCAGGAATATAAATTTTGACAAGCATCTTTTGGGAAATTTGATGTAGATAGTCCCACATCTACACTTTGAGGAGTTACTGACAGAATGGAGTAAGGAAAGGATTGAAGAGATTAATTTGGGAAAGATTTGGAAGATGGGAAAAATATGAATACTCAAGGTAGGAGAAAAGGATAGACAGATGCAGTTTGACAATGGCTTTGCTACTATCTGCAGAAAACAGAAAACACTGGAATTAAAATTTATCACTTACTTTATCTGCCTTCAAAGTGAATTCTTCTGACTCATGGGTTGAATTTTAAAAGTCCACTCACAGACCTCAGAAACAGGTTATTGTAAGGACTTAGCGAAGATGTCTGGGAACTCATGTCCCTTTGCAACCTATGCTGATTGAGAATTTTCCTACTCTAAGAATCATGCCTTTTTCTTCCACTTACCAAATGCTTTTGCAGTAATACAATAAAATCTATTTTCAGATTTGACATCCTTTTGTAAAGCAAATCACACAGAAAATCTTTGTAATTATGAGCATTGTTTTCACTATATACAATACTCTTTGGGGATGACTCATTTGTACATGCAAAATTCAAAAAAATCTATCATTGACTGCATAAATTATTATTGAAAATTTGCTTTTACTGCCAACTCTGAAAATAAATAAGGCCATGAGAATATTTTTTAAGCAGTCCAAATTCCATTTTTAATAGTGCCACAGCTTATTCTTTAATGGAAACATGTTCAACTGGAATTTTAATAATAAGGCAGGGGAGAATTGGAGGGGGGGTAAGAGATCAACTAAAGGACTTATATTTATGCATATAAGAATAGCCAATGGACACAGACACTGTGGAGAGAGTGAGGCCTGTGCCCGCAGTAGGGGAGGCCAGTGGGAGGTCAGTGGGGGGAAAAGGAGACATATGTACTACTTTTTGAAATACCTTAAACAATAAAATACATTTAAAAATATCTATTTAAAAAGATAAATACCTATTTATTAAATTATTTACCTAATGTAATAAATAATAAATAAACACATGTTAACCAAACATATTACAGTTAAATTTGCCAACTGCTTCATTACAAAAAAAGAAGATATTAAACATGAAAACTACCATTGCCCACTACATGTGGAGGTCAATGAAGACTAACCAAATGAGAGCAAGCAAAGATTATCACCCAGAGCTTGTTGTAGCAAAAACGTCAGCCACCACTACTAGAGTTTGGCAGAAATCCAAAGACAGACAGGGAAGCTGAGGTTGTGCTAACTAGCAGTGGGGCACCCTATGTGATTGGTTAGGGCTGCATATCTGGCTTTCTCTGGTTGGTCCTAAGTTGGAAGCCCGACAAAAATTAGAGAAGCCATCAGTTATTAACCAAGTCCTGGCCACTCGGGCTGATTGTTACAGGGATTATTGTTTGACTTCCTGGAGATGGTTGCTAGAGACAGTAATCTCTATAAGACTCTCGTATAAGTTTGATTTATGACTAACAGGCTGGCTTCCTGGGCTGGTTACTGTAGCTAATGGGTTGGTTGTCTCTGAACTGGTTGCTAAAGATTATGGATCAGAGTTCTATTTGTATATATATATATATACAGTTGTCCATTGTCTGTATAATCAGTCTCACAATCACAATGATATATGTGATTTTTAAAAGTAAAAATCAAGTGACCCACTCTCCTTTTCCCACATCACTTTCCTTGAGAAGTGGTAGGAGTCTCTATTTTTGCCTCAGAGTAACCAACTGAGTGCTTTTAATGAAATGCACATGTGCTGGAGAATAATGTAAGCCACATGTATAATGGAACATTTTTAACAACTGGCTTCATTCACATAAGTAAAAATGCAGGTGAAGTTTTATTCAACCCATTATATAAAAACACATAATGAATTTCAAACACATGAATGTCATTTCACCACATAATGAATGTAAAAAACTACCAATGAGATATTTTGCATTTTTTACACCAACCCTTCAAAATGAATTGTGTATTTTACACTTATTATACATCTCAAATTGGGTTAGCCACATTTCATGTGCTCATATGATGAGTTGCTACAACACTGCACATTGCAGTGGGGTTTGTAGAAAGAAAGGAAGGGCAGGAAGGAGGATAATGAAAGAAAGAAGAGAAGAAAAGAAGAAAGGAAGAAAGAAAGAAAAGGGAAGATAAAGGAGAAATTGGACATGATTCCTTCCAAGCAGTAATTATTTTTTCAGAGGTGATAAGTAAACATTAAATGTAATTAAGGGTTCAAGGCAAAAGCAACTAACTATGTAGCTTAGGTTCCCAACAAGTGTCTCCATAGAAAATGAAGTGCTTAAGACCAGGGACTTTTTTTATTAATCTAGTTTTTATTAGAGCCTAACAGTGCCTGACATATATTAGACACATGTATATGACTATTGAATATATGACTAAATGAATCAATGGTAGTATTATCTCCTAAATATGTTTTCTTTAAACCTTAAAGATACCTAGTTAGTCACTTGCATACTAGCAAGGAATTTAGACAGAGTATGTATGTTGGAACCCCACTTCAGAGATAGGAAGAGAAATTGTGGTTATGTTTTGCATAGTTAATACTTGTGAAATCAGTTAAAGAAATTAAGAAATATAAATATAAAAGACCATCATAATACAGCATGCATTTAAAAAAATAGTTTTTATAAAGGTAGCTGTAAGACACAACTTCAGAGGATTGTAGCCAAGTTCCCAAACTAAGTAACTTGGTTAAACCCTTCATAATGAAATTTGTCAGTGCAAGAAAAAATTTAAACATATGTGCCACTATATCTCTAGTTCACATCTTACTTTTATAATTTATTTCTCTTTTTCTATTTGCTTTAACCTTATGAGTTAATTTCATAAGGCTGTTACTTCGTGTTTGAAAAGGATTGAGATCCCCAAGGAGAAATCAAATTCATAGAGTCTCAAAGAATCAAATTGCTTGGGTTTCAAGGACAAGTGAAGTGTGTATTTCACATTTCAAAGGAGACTCAGAATGCCCTCAACTGCTTTCTGTAACTCAAACTAACTAGATAACACTTTAATATAAAAACAATTTTACTGAGTATGATCCTAAGACATCTTTTAAAAGTTAAATTTTTCTTTCTTACTTTAAAAACAATTCCTCTACAAGATAAAACATTTATAAAATACTATAAAGGAGAAAGTTATAATCACCTGTAATTCCACTATGCAGAGATACTTTAATATTTTAGTGTATATTTCTGGTCATTTTAAGAATATATATGAATTTTATAAAAATTGTTATATTACATATGTAGCCTGATATTCCACTTATCATGTTATAAGCACTTTATATTTTAAATTCTTTGAAAATAAGATCTTAGTGAAGATCTTGATATATATATAGTGAAGTGAAAGCTTGTTATTCACACCATTCTCCTTTTTATGGAAGAAATCTTTGATAATTATTGGTAGAAAGTAGGCCTCAAAAACTTACCTCTTCTTCCCCCCAAACCTAGGGGTTAATTATTGTTGGTACAAAGGTTTTAGAGGCATTGGTAAGTTGCTCTGAGTGGGATAAGAAAGTGGAGTTTGTTTTGCTCCTGAAAATGTGAACATAGGAGGAGGCCAAAAAAAGTAAAAGGTTATGTAATGTGGATTTCTGTCTCTTCATTCATTCTATTCTTCATCACTGATGATTAAGATCAGTAGATTGCTACTAAACTCAGAAATGTCCCTGGTGAGTATTATTTTTCTGAAAATGGATGATGGTGCTTGATGTTGAGGGTTCTAAGTTAGGTTGACATGGGTGAAATAAACCCAGTATACACAGTTACAGAGGCTGTAGATAAAGGGTCATGAGAAGTTCACCCTTGAGAATTCAAAAATATGCTAGAAAGGTTTGGGGCCACCATGGAACATTTAGATAGGTAAGATCATTGTCTTTGGTCCCAGAAATTCCTCGTTGGAATGGACATATTCATCTTTGGTTTTCCTCTATTTTCCTCCTCTTTTCTCACAGGAGAGCTAACTCATTCTCTTTCATGCCCTCCTCATTCATATTCCTTTCTCTCAGACCTTGCATCTTTGATTTTTCTAACTCCATTGGCTTTGTACTTCTTGTGCCGGCATTTGCAAAGCTTAGGAACGTCTTCCTCTAGGTCCATTCTGACTATGTCTTTCTGGCCAAAAACTTCTGGCTTCTCCAGTTTCTGGTTGTAACTGAATGAATCATGATGACACTGCTTACTGTGTTTGCTTCCTGGCCTCACAAATATACTGCTTATGCCCTTAAAACATTGCAAACAGACAATGCTTTCCAGACCTTGGATCTGTATTTTATTTAAATTTAGATTTGTCATTTGTCTCTACCATGTCTGCTACATTTATTATGCTACCTGAATTGAAAAATCTTAGTTTATAACATTTCAGGGAGATGAGAAGAAAATGAAATAATTTACAGTGTCATTAGATGAATTAGTCTCATACTCAGTATGCAGTCTTAGTCTCAATTTTATTTTGTCTAGAAAAAGAGACATTTATGAGTTCTTTTTAGAGAATTGTATAGTGTGTATTTTATAAACACAATCAGAATATGAAAGTAATATATTTTGAAAAATGTTTAATTTATTCTTCCTTGGTGACTGTTCATCCATGAAAATCATGTTGTAAGAGGCAGTTCTGTACAGAGTGGTTTCGGGTAAGGGTATATTGTGCAGAGCTCAGGTTACTTCATATCCCTTTCAAAAAGCTGTGGTCTGTCTTATCAAAGTGTAATCCAAATGTCATATGGTAGAAGAGAAAGCTTTTAAATTTTCTAAAGAAGCATTTAAGACTCAGATATTCTTCCCCATGCTAAAAGTCTTCTAAAGTATTTACAGAACACAGGTAATTCTAAGCAAAATGTAATCTCATGGGTTCTTTTTCATAGGCTTTGTATTTATCATATTTTATTTGCTTCTTTAAATATAACACCTGATTTTTATATTGCATATTATATACTTTTATATTTATCATCTAATATGTTCCTTATCACAACCTCATGAGGAAAACAGGTCAATGTTCCTCCAAATTATTAATAGAGTGAGGGTTGGTACACATATATCTTGGATCCAAGTTTGGAGTTCCTGAAATTGTGCTAGACTTCAGGCTGTTCCTTTATTTTTTTAATTCCTTACATTTCTTCTAGAGGAAAAAGATAAATACAGGAAGATTTGATTAGCTTTGTGGAATGTACCACTAAAGCACAGTAGTACAGAAGATTTTTCCCCCCAACCTAACAAACAGAACTCTGTAAAGTACCTTAAAATAGTACAAAATATCAGAGACAAGGCTTAATAATTGTTGAAGAGAGATTATGCTAGACTAAAGAAATCTCCTGACAATAAACAAACAAACTAACAAACAAACAAACCCTATATAAAAGTTTCTCTCAGGAGTACCTAAGGTGATGTTCAGAAATTTCTGAAGAAGGCAAAGATAAGTCTTTGACCAATTCCTTCTCAACCTGTTTCATTGAAAATGACTCTAGAATATTTATGCACTATTTCCTGCTGTTGCCCCAGTGGAATTGGGATATTCCTCCAGAGTGGAGAACTAGTAATATATTCTTATCATCTGGGGATGCTGCTAGCAAAACCCAAAAGAGAGGAAGAGTTAAACTTGCGAACTAATCAAAATTTGATATCTCACAACTGTTCCCGACTTCCACATTCTTTGTGGTTTCATATTATTTCCCTCCGTTTCCCCCTTTCTTTCCTCTCTCTCTTTCTCCGTCCTTTTCTTTTATGTCATTCTCTAAGGAGGATTTATTTTGCTTTTGTGATATGAGAAGGAGAAGAGTGAGAAGGGCTCAGGAGGCTCAGCAGCTTGGGAAAGTCATAGGAGTAGCTCTTGCGTGTAGTGGAAATGGATGGAAGAGGAAAAGGAGATTCAAGAATAAAGAGTTGCTGAGAGTTTGCAGGTGAGTTAGCAAAGATATAGTATGGCTGTACCATCTCGTTCCTACCTAGGCTGAACATTCAACCTACCCACCTGTCCTGAGCAGAGCTGTAGTTGGGGCTGGAGCAGATAGGTTGTTTGGTGTCAGGGGGGCTTTAGGGTCTTCGGGTTGGTTTCAGGAAAAGAAAAAGAATCATTTTTTGCACTGGATCACAGCAGCTTGGAATCCAGCATTGGAGGATGCTGGGGTAAGGAATGTGCATTCTGAGAAGGTACCAATTCAGAGATCTGTAGGTCTCCAGGAAGATCAATGTCAGCCCAACTTGAATGGGCCTGTTCTTTGTGGCACTTCAGGAACTGAAAAGGACCTGAGCAGGTGGCCTGATGTCTCTCTACCTTTTGACACTGGGAGGGCAGACGCAAACTAGAAAGCAGATAGGCTTTCTCTGAGAGAGAAAGATGGAGAGATCAGCTGGAGTTAGGTGTGCCCAAAGCCATGGCAGTTTCTTTTCCTGTTGTCAGTAGATTCTTTCTATTTGTCTACTCCATTCCTACACCTGATTGAGCCCATCTTGAGAGTAGCAGAGAAGAGAGTGGAGCGAGTCCTTTGAGGGTAGGTGCTTTCATGTGCAAGGTCACATTTAATTCAATCTCCAAATTAGGGGGTAGGTTTGCTTGTCCCAGATTTATAAATATGGAAACAGAGAAGTAAGGAAACCTGTCATCGCCACAGAGGGCATCCACCTGACTCCTGATACGATGATTTTCCCATCATGAGAGATGGAATTTCCCATGCTTGTGGAGTGGGATTTCGGAGGGAGAATGGGATCCTGTTATAAGCCAGTGGAGTGAAAAAGCGAGAGGGGAAATTTTGAATCTTCTAGTGGAAGGGAGGAGAGGAGGATTTGCATATGTTTGGTATGTATGCATTTCAGAGTTTTCCCATGTGTATCTCCCTTCATTAAACTATAAGCATCTTGAGGAAACCTATTCCTCTCACCATTGAGCACACTCTATAACAGTGGAGGAATGAATGTTGGATTTGAGGACAGTCCGT
>PVJN01000515.1:0-69128 GCA_004026805.1 Lasiurus borealis
TCTTCTTCTTCTTCTTCTTCTTCTTCTTCTTCTTCTTCTTCTTCTTCTTCTTCTTCTCCTTCTCCTTCTCCTTCTCCTTCTCCTTTTCTCCTTCTCCTCCTCCTCCTTCCCCTTCCCCTTCCCCTTCTTCTTCTTCTTCCTCTTCTTCCTCTTCTTCTTCTTCTTCCTCTTCTTCTTCTCCTTCTTCTTCTCCTTCTTCTTCTCCTTCTTCTTCTTCTTTTTCTTCTTCTTCTTCTTCTTCTTCTTCTTCTTCTTCTTCTTCTTCTTCTTCTTCTTCTTCTTCTTCTGGACCTGGCACATATCCCTTGCTCTGCTCATGTCTTTCTAACTGCCATGCATAGTTTTGTTTATTTATTTGTTTTCAGGTCATGTTTCTTGTTCATCTTTAAAATGTATTATTTTCTTATTTATTTATAAGATTTTATACTTTTAATCACCTAGGTCCCTTTCCTTTCATGGTTGACTAATTTTTAAGTTAATTACAAGTTTTGTTAACCAACCTAAGTTCTACAGAATTTTGGTTTTTCCCGTGTGTAAACCATATTCATTCATGCATGTATTTTACTTTTCAGACATTTATTAGTGTTAAAATTGTTAAAATGATAATAAAGATGGCTTATATTATAATTTCTTTGGTTTTTCAAAATATAAATTTTATCACATTCAGGATTCTGATAGAAAACAACACATTCTGAATTTTTCACTGGTGAAAATTTAATGGTCTATTTATAGAAGAGTTAACTGGCTTAAAGACATGGTTGAGATGCTGTGGGAATGATGTCAGGGTCCCCGGATAGTCAAGGTCAGTGGGAGCACAGAGACTTTGTTGTCAATACACCAGAATATTCAACGTTGCTCTGAGCATGAGCTTAATCAAGTTGCCCAATGCCAAGATACCATTAGCAGGTGCAAGGACACAGGGTATACTGAATCTTTCTGTAGCCAAAATGATTTTTTTTTCAGCCCCGGCCCCTTCCCCACCTCCCGGATGCTTCCTGCAAACAGGAAAGCCAAAATGATTGATGTAACTATTTTCATGAAAACTTTTTTTTGTCTCTGGAGTAATATACAGGCTACTAAGAAGTTGAGAGAGAGAGAGAGAGAGAGAGAGAGAGAGAGAGAGAGAGAGAGAGAGAGAGAGAGAGAGAGAGAAAAGCTGGACAGAAGAGTGTGAGTGAGAGAGGCAGTAGCCATAGAGAAGGTAGCTTCTATGTGTGCAGGAGAGGCTAGAGAGCTCAGATGGAGCTGAGAACTCATACTGCTATGATGTAAGGCTAATAGTTCATAGAGAGCTCAGATGTAGCTACCACATTAACCAGCCAGTGTGCTGGGCAGAAGAGAAAGGAGAAGATGCTGAAGCAGAGAGCTTAGGTGCTGTTATGATGTGAGGTGGTGAGTTTAGAGGGCAGCATGTAGTCATGCCCAGATAATAACTGTGGGTAGAGAGATTGATGCGGCTTTATCCAGCCAGTTTCCAGCTGCCTGGCTGTTTGGACTTTGCTGTGAAAAATTGTCTTGTCATATGGCTATGTGACCACTGGCTTCAGCAGTAAAGGCTCATTTTTAGATACCCACAACCTCTCATGGCTTTCCTGTTTAAGATCTGGGGTCTTAGGAGTTCCGCCACAAGCAGGGGGGCTTGGAACTAACACCTGTACCTAGTGAGCAGAGGATAAAGAAGGAACTTGGACTAAGTGCCCAACAGTTAATACAAAGGGTAGGATTTGAGAAGAAACCAGCCCTGGTGCAGTCGAGAATAATTGAGAAGAACACAGAGACTAAGAGCAATTCAAGTAGCAGTGCTGAATAGTACTCCTGATTTCTCTGACAGATGGGGAAGCATTAAAGTAAGAGATCAAAATAAACATTTTTCATACATGCAGAGAGTCATAAAGTTTATCACCATGAACAATGAAAAAAACCAAGAATGTACATTAGCAAATCAAGTAATGGACCCAAAAAAGAAAATGTTAGAAAAAGATAGATAAGAGAAAAATAATTTCATAAAATGCATATTTGAATCTAAACAATTGATAATATTTATTCTATCTAATAAAAGAGCAATATGAAAATTGACTGTACCACCACTACACTCACAAAGCCACACTCACCAGCCAATCAGGAGTGAGAAAACAAATTAACCCAACCAAGATGACTATGGCCACAAAGAGAGCAGGGGAGAGTCTTGGGTTGCTCCTGGAGATGGAGGAAGCCAAGCTCTCTGCACACCTTGGCTGGCCCAGACCTCCACTTAAAGCAACAAAGTTTCAATGGCTGTGCCAGCAGAAGGCTTGGCTCTGCTGCACGCTACAACATTTCAATTATAGAAGGTAAATAAAGCCCAGATACCAGGGCCTCCCCTTACCTGGCCTGCAAACCACCAAAGGCCTCTTTCCCCAAAGGAACCCCAACCCTGATATGGGACACTCTTCAGGGCAAGCCTGCTGGCCCCACACATGCAGCAGGCTTCTATCCTATCTAATAAAAGAGTAATACACAGATTGACCATTATTCCAACACACAAGATGACTACCCCATGTGGTCAAAAGATCCTGTCTCTATGTGGACACAAGATGGCCACCACAAGATGGCCAGGAGTGGAGAGCAATTGGGAGGGACCAGGCCTGAAAGGGAGGGTAGTTGGGAGTAATCAAGCCTGCAGGAAGGGCTGTTAAGGGTGACCAGGCTGGAAGAGGAGGGATGTTGGGGGTGACTGGGCCTGTAAGAAAGAGCAGTTGGGAGGGACCAGGCCTCAAAGGAGGGCAATTAGGGGGGACCAGCCTTCAAAGGAGGGCAGTTGGCAGGTATCAGATTTGCAGGGGAGGGTAGTTAGGGGTGACCAAGCCCACAGGAGAGGGCAGTTATGGGCAAACAGGCTGGCAGGGGAGCAGTTAGGCATCACTCAGGCTGGCAGGGAAGTGGTTAGGGGGTGATCAGGCTGGCAGGCAGAAGCAATTTGGGGCAATCAGGAAGGCAGGCAGGTGAGCATTTGGGAGCCAGCAGTCCTGGATTGTGAGAGGGATGTCCAACTGTCCATAGGATTGGGTCTAACCAGGCAGTGGGATATCCCTCAATGGGTCCCAGATTGGAGAGGGAGAGGCTCTGCACCTCCCATGCACGAATTTCATGTACCGGGCCTCTAGTCCTAATAATAAAAGCCCAGGGTTGTAATTTGTAATGACTGATCACCACCAAAGGCTGACCAACTGGAAGTCAGTGCTGGGTTGCCATGACAACCTTCACAGTCACTGCACATGCTGTGGGTTTGACTGGTTGGCTCCTCCTAGCCCATAGCAGATTGGAGAGCTGCAGCTCGTGGAAAGTGGTGAGCCCAGGCAGAGCCACCCTGTGATCACAGGGCAAACAGGCCAGGCTGAACCTGGCCAAGCTGCCCCACAATCCCAGGCAAAGAAGCCGCTCTGCTGACTAACCTGCACTAGGGACTTGTTCAGGAGCATGGCACGAAGTCCTGATCCTCTAGCCTGCAGCCACAGGAAATCTTCTCCCAAGAGTTGGGAGCATCAGCTCAGGTCTATCCAGGAGTGTAGCCCTTACTACAGGGATGAGTTCCTGCAGGCTGGGGTTTGATTCCCATGCATTAGTAGTAGGAGACCAGTGCCTTCGTTATTATTGTGTGTCAGGTTCTAATTGGACAAATGACTAGTGGTTCTGGACACCAGCTTAGCAAAATCTTTTAGGAGGAGAATTATGTCTGGGTTTCCTCAAATTTTCTTAACCCCTACTCACCCCTCTGTAAAGGCACAGAACAAGTGAGGCTCCTTAAATAAAGATCAGAGGTCTCCATCCACAGTGGGCCTTTCTCATCACAGTCATTTGGACTAGATGTCATTTGAGTATTTATATAGGCACAATGACAGAGAAACACAAGCTCAAGTCACGATCTGTCCTTAAAAAATTTATAATCTTATTAGAGTGAGTAGATGATAAAAGTGCAGTAATAACATCAGAATGTAAGGCAACAATACAGAGAGAGAAACAGAGACAATTGCTAGGATGATTTTTCAATAATTAGTACAAAGATTATGTGCTGTGAATTAAATTTAAAAAAATATATGTGGAAGTAGCTGCTTCATGAGTATGGCATCCCTTCCTATTTTAAAGGAAGCTGAATTCCATATGATCTGTTTACTATGCTATGATATCTGAGGCACAGAATTAGGGAGGCCCCAAGTGTACTATACTTTGATATTTGAGTCATTCTTTATTTTTCTATGTGATTTATTTCTGTATGCCTCGGTTTTGTAATAATTAAGTTACTAGAATAATACATCTTGCTATAAAATATTACTACAAGATCAAATGATCAGGTGACATTTATTGTTATTTTCTATAAATGAACACACTGTCTGGTATGCTAAAGTGATAGGAATTATAGAAATATTCAGATAGGGAGTCCTACAGGTCTGATTACAAGTGAGACTAACTATCGCAACCCAAATTTATTGCTTAAAAAAAAAAGCAGGGAGCTATCTAGAAACTGAACCAAATATAAGCCCTTGAAGGACAAATTTAAATTGAATAAGCTTTGCTATTACAAGAGCAAGAATAAAAAAATCAGATGTAAGAATGAAAACCATATTGCATGCACTCTTAGTAGTTATTAAAGAAAAAGAATGATATTCTATGAAAATACATAATACAGATTGTAAATACATTTATTCAAAAAAGGATTTCCTAAAGTAGATGATATTTCAATTAATTTGCTTAAATGTGAAGAGGTTAGATAAATAAGAAAAAGTGTAGGGGTCCCGAATACAGAGGGTGCAGGCGGGGCTGTGCAACCCCCCTTCCATTAATGAATTTCATGCACTGGGCCTCTATTTTAAAAATAAATCTCATTCCACAAATGAGTGAGATCATGTGGTATTTATCTTTCACTGACTGGCTTATGTCACTTAGCATAATGTTCTCCAGTTCCAATCATGCTATTGCCAATGCTAAGAATTTTTTTTTTTAATAGCGGTAATATTCCATTGTGTAGATGTACTACAGTTTTCTAATCCACTCATCTGCTGATGGGCACTTAGACTGTTTCCAAATCTTAGCTATGGTAAATTGTGCTACTATGAACATAAGGTGTATATATAACTTTCTGATTGGTGTTTCTGTTTTCTTGGGATATAGTCCTAGAATTGGTAGTACTGTGTCAAATGGCAGTTCGATTTTTATTTTTTTGAGGAAACTCCATACTGTTTTACAATGTGGCTGGACCAGTCTGCATTCCCACCAGGAGTGCACGAGGGTTCCTTTTTCTCCGCATCCTCTCCACCACTTCTCTTTTGTTGATTTGTTGATGTTAGCCATTCTGACAGGTGTGAGATGGTACCACATTCTCATTTTGATTTGCAACTCTCAGACAATTAGAGATTTTGAGCGTGTTTTCATGTCTCTTGGCCTTTCTTCTTTCGAAAAAGTATCTATTTAGGTCTGTTGCCCATTTTTTTTTATTGGGTTGTTTACCTTCTTTTTGCTAAGTTGTATGAATTCCCTGTAAATGTTAGAGATTAAACCCTTACTGCTGATAATATTGGCAAATATGTTCTCCTATGCAGTAGGATTTTTTTTTTTATTGTTTTGTTAATGGTTTCTTTTCATTTTGGTGTAGTCCGATTTGTTTATTTTCTCTTTGTTTCCATTGCCCTAAGAACTATATCTGTGAAGATATTTCTTCAACATATATTTGAGATTTTGCTGCCTGTGTTTCCTCTAATTTTTGTTTTCCCTTCTTATTTTAAGTCCTTTATCCACTTTGATTTTATTTTTGTTTTTGGTGTAAGTTGGTAGTCTACTCATGTATATGTTCAATTTTCTAACACCATTTATTGAAGAGACTGTCTTTATTCCATTATTCTTGCTTCCTTTGTCAAATATTTATAAAGTATAGTGGTTAGGGTGGATGTCTGGGTTCTCTGTTCTATTCCATTGATCTATATGTCTGTTCTTGTGCCAGTATCGGACAAATTTGAGAACAGTAGCTTTGTAATACAGCCTGATAAATGCTATTGAGATTCCTTCTACTTTGTTCTTCTTTCTCAGGATTGCTGCAGCTATTTGTGGTCTTTTTTTAATTCCAGATTAATTCTTGGGAATTCATTCTAGGTCTGTGAAATATGCCATTGGTATTTTAATGGGGAGGGCATTGAATCTATAGAGTGCTTTGGGTAGTATGGACGTTTTAATGATAATGATTCTACCAGTCTTTGAACACGGTGAGTTCTTCAACTTGTTTATGCCTTTCTCTATCACTTTTCTCAATATTCTATACTTCTCTGAGTACAAGTCATTTACTTCCTTAGTTAAGTGTATTCCTGGGTATATTAATATATTTGGTGTGATGATAAATGGGATTGGTTTTAAATCTCTTTTTATGTAAGTTCATTATTGGTGTATAAAAATGCAATAGATTTATTGATATTAATTTTGTATACTGTTACATAGCCGAATCCTTTTATTAAGTCTAATAATTTTTTAGAATCTTTAGTATTTTCTATGTACAGTATCATGTCCTCTCGAATAATGACAGTTTTATGTCTTCTTTTCCAATTTGGATACCTTTTATTTCTTTTTCTTATCTAATTGCTATGGCTAGCAATTCCTGAACTATGTTGAACAGGAGTGGTGAAAATAGACATCCCTATCTCATTCCTGTTCTTAGGTGTAATGGTTTTAGTTTTTGCCCATTGAGTATGATGTTGGCTGTAGGTTTGTCATATATGGCTTTTATTGTGTTGAGGTATGATTCTTCTATTTCCATTTTTCTGAAGGTTTTTTTTTTTTATCAAGAAAGGGTGCTGGATTTTGTCTAATGCTTTTTCTGCATCAATTTATATGACCATGTGATTTTTATGTATCAACATGCTCATGTGACTTACCACATTTATTGATTATGGATATTGAAATTTTCTTGCATCCCCAGAATAATATTACTTGGTCATGGTATGATCTTTCTGATGTAATGCTGGCTCTTATTTGCTAGAAATCCATTGAGGATTTTCGCATCTATATTCATAAGGGACATTGGGCTATAATTTGTAATTCTCTTTCATTGTGTTGTCTTTATCTGGTTTTGTTGTAAGTTGGTTGTCTAGTTATTTATAGAATGAGCTTAGAAGTGTTCCTTCTTCTTGAATCTTTTAGAATGGTCTGAAGAGGGTAGGTTGTAGTTCTTTGAATGTATGGTACAACTCTCCTGTGAAGCCATCTGTCCCTAAGATTTTGTTTGCTGGAAACTTTTTGATGACTGCTTCAACTTCCTCCATAGTTATCAGCCTAGTAAGATTTTTAGATTCTTCCTGATTGAGTTTTCAAAGGTCATATTTTTCTAGGAATATGTCCCCTTCATCTACATTGTCCAGTGTGTTGGAATAGAGTTGTTCATAGTATTTTTTAACAATTCTTTGTATTTTGGTAGGGTCTGTTGTTATTTTGCCTCTTTCATTTCTGATTTTGTTTAATATGGTCCTCTCTTTGCTTCTTGATGAGCCTGGCTAGAAGTTCATCCATTTTACTTATCCTTTTAAATAACCAGTTCTTGGTTTCACTAATCTTTTATATTTTTTTTCTCTATTTCATTTATTTCTGCTCTGATGTTTATTAAGTTCTTCCTTTTTCTTACTCTGGGCTTTGCTTGTTGCTCTTTTTCTATTTCTTTAAGTTGTAGAGTTAGATGATTTATTAACATTGCTTCTTGTTTTTTTGTTTGTTTGTTTGTTGTGGTTTTTTTTTTGTTGTTGTTTTTGCAGTAGGCTTGTAGAATTCTAAACTCCCCTCTCAGGATTGCTTTCACTGTATCCCATAGATTTTGTATAATTTTGTTTTCATTATCATTCATTTCCAAGATGTTTGTAATTTGTCCTTTGATCTCCTTGGCAATCCAAACATTATTTAATAGCATGCTATTCAGTTTCCAAGTGTTTGATTTTTTTTATTATTTTATTGTAGTTGAATTCTAATATTATGCCATTGTGGTCTGAAAAAAATGCTTGATATGATTTCAATCTTCTTAAATTTGGAGAGACTTTGCCTGGGAGCCATTATATGGTCTATCTTTGAAAATATCCCAGGTGCACTTGAGAAGAACACATATTCCCTGTCTTTGGGGTGAAATGTTCTGAAAAGGTCAATTTTAAGTCCATCAGGTCTAGTGATTTTTTTTTGTGTGTGTGCTGATTTATTTTTGTCTAGAAAATTTATCTATTGATGTCAGTGTGGTATTAAAGCCCCCTACTATGATTGTATTGTTGCAAATCTCTGCCTTGATATCTTCCAGAATTTTTTTTTAATGTATTTGGGTGCTCCTGTATTGGGTGCATATATGTTTACCATAATTATTTCCTCTTTTATCAATTCCTTTAGTTTTATGAAGTGGCCCTCCTTATCTGTTGTTATGGCCTTCACTGTGATGTCTATTTTGTCAGATTTGCCTGAAGGTATTATTTTCCATCCCTTCAGATTCCATCTCTGTGAGTACCTTGTTCTTAGATGGGTCTCTTGTAGTTTATATATGGGTCATTTTATTTTTTATCCATTCAGCCACTCGATGTCTTTTGATTAGAGCATTTAGTCCATTCATGTTTAAAGTTATGATTCACAGGTACTTGTTTGTAGTCATATCTATTTTTGTGTCTGTGTTCCTTCTTCCCTTTTTAGTTCTTCTTTTTATACCAATCACTTTAGCATTTTTTGCATTGCTGGCTTGGTAGTGATAAACTTTATTAGCCATTTTTTCTTTCTTCTTTCTTTCTTTTTTTATTTATTTATTTTTTTTTTAGTTTAGTTTTGTTCTTTTTTGTTTTTTGTCTATTAAGCTCCTTATTTACCCTTCAATTGTGAATGATAGTTTTACTGGATATGGTATTCTTGGATACAGTTCCTTGCTTTGCATAATTTTGTAAATTTCATTCCATTCCTTTCTGGCCTTATGTGTTTCTGTAGAGAAATAATTTGATATTCTACTGGAAGATTTGCAGCCTTTAAGAGTCTCTATTTTTTTCTGATCTTTTGAAATCATAATTACAACGTGTCATGGTATAGCTTTTTGTGTTCATTTTGTTTGAGACTCTGTGCTTGTATGAATTTTTTCTTCCTCACATCAGGGAAATTTTCTGACATTATTTCTTCAAATAGGTTTGCTAACCTTTGTTCTTCTTCCTGTCATTCTGGCACCCCTGTTTTTCTTATGTAATTTTTTCACGTTGTCCCAAAGCACCCTTAGGTCTCATCCTGTCTATTTTTAAATATATTTTTATTGATTTTAAAGAGGAAGAGAGAGGGTGAGAGAGATATAAACATCAATGATTAGAAAGGATCATTGGTTGACTTTCTCCTGCATGCCCCACACTGGGGATCAAACCTGAAACCAGGCATGTTTCCTTGACTGGGAATTGAACCTGGGACCTTTCAGTCTACACACTGATGCTCTCAACTGAGCCAGCTAGCTAGGGCCTCCTCCTGTCTTTTGATTTTTTTCTCCAATTGCAGTTCAGTTTGTTTGTGTTTTGCTTCCTTGTCTTTTAATTCTCTAATTTGGTCTTCTGCTTCTCCTAGTCCTCTGTTGAAACTTTCCATGTTTTTTTTTTTAAAGATGAAGTCTGTTTATTTCTGTTTTAACATCCACAAAAACATAGTTTATAAAAACTATAGTTTAAAAGTCATCTACAAATACAAATTGTTACAAATGGTGTGAAGTGAATTAAAGCATAATTTAATTTCACTATATATTTCTAATATTTCTGATTATAACTTAAGTAAAATTGAAAAGTATTGGCTGAAATATAAGATTTTTTTGTTTTTTTAAATTAATTTTTTATACATGTCTCCCCATGCCACCCCCTCCCTCTCAGGGATACCCCAACACCCCCTCCCCCAGTGTCTATGTTCATTGTTTATGCTTATATGCATGCATACAAGTCCTTTGATTGATCTCTTATCTACCTCACCTAACTTTAATCTTCCTGCTGTAATTTCACAGTCCGTTTGAAGCTTTACTGCCTCTGTATCTATCCTTTTGTACATTAGTTTATAATGTTCTTTATTATCCACTTTTAATGCAGCTATATCACTCTTTATTAATTCTTGATTCTTATATAAGTTTTTTAATTTTTTTCATCCATTCGGTTTATGAACTAACTGTATGACTCTTATTCTGAATTCTTTGTTGAAATGTGGCATGCTTCCATTTCACTTAGAGGTTTTTCTAACAAGTTCTCCTTTATTTTCCTTTTTTTCTCTCCATTTTTGTTCTCACTGATGGATCTAAGTGTTGAGTCATGCAGAAGTTGCTCCTCAGGCAGCAATGGCTCCACATGTGGCAGGTCCTTATTGGGCAGTCACAGCAGCAGCTGTTCCTCAGTTGGTTGCATCTCCTCTGATGGGTGGTGCTCACAGCAGTAGTGGTTCCTCTGGCTGGTGAGGGCAGGCTGCTCTTGCAGCTTCTGCTTTTTGTACAAGGGTGGGCTGCTCACAAGGATTCTGCTCCTTAGACCCAGGTGGGCTGTGCACAGCTGCTTTTCCTCTGATGCAGGCAGGTTGCTCACAGGGCTACTGCTCCTCATACAAGGGTGGGCTGCTTGTGTGGATGCTGTTTCTTGGACAGGGATAGCAGTCTGCTCATGGGGCTGCTGCTCCTCGGATAGAGACAGGTTGTCTGCAGGGCTTCTGCTCCTTCTACCCCAAGTAGGATTTAATCCAGGGATACAAGACTAGTACACTATCCACATATCAATAAATATGATATATTATATAAATAAATTGAAATACAAAAATCACATAATTATATCAATTGTTGCAGAAAAAGCATTTGACAAAATTCAACACCCTTTCTTGATAAAACCTCTCAGCAAAGTGAGACTAAAGGGATCCTACCTCAACACACTAAAAGCCTTATATAACAATCCTACATCCAATATTATATTCAATGTGCAAAAACTTAAACCATTTCAACTAATAACAGGAACAAGACAGAGATGCCCACTTTCACCTCTCCTGTACCACAGTGTACTGGAAATGCTAGCCATAGCAATTAAGCAAGAAGAAATAGAAGGTATCTAAATTGGAAAAGAAGAAGTAAAACTCTCATTTTTCATAGATGATATGATCTTATACATAGAAAATTCTAAAGACTTCTTTATAAATTACAAGATTTAATAAATTAGTTTGGCAATGTATCAGGGTAAAAAATTAATACCCAGAAATCTATGACTTTCTAAATACACCAATAATGAACTCACAGAAAAAAAAAAAACATTTACCATTGCAACAAAAAAAAATGAAGATATGCAGGAATAATTTTAACCAAGGATGCTGAGAAAAGATATAGATGAAGACATAAACAAATGGAACAATATAACGTTTTTGTGGATTGTTAGAGTCAACATCATTAAAATGTCCATACTATTCAAAGCAAGCTATAGATTCAATACAATGTTCATTAAAATATCAATGGCATATTTCAAAGACCTAGAACAAATGCTCCAAAAACTCATCTGGAATAAAAACAATAACAACAACAACAGAAACAAATGGAGAGCCACAGCAATCCTGAGAAAGAAGAAGAAAGTTGGAGGAATCACAATACTGGATATCAAGCTATATTACAAAGCCACTGTTCTCAAAACTACCTGTACTGGCACAAGAATAGACATATAGACCAATAGATCAGAACAGAGAATGCAAAAATTGACCTAAGCCATTATGCTCAATTAATATTTGACAAAGAAGGTAAGAACAAATAATGGAGACAAGACAATCTCTTCAATAAGTGGTATTAGGAAAATTGGACAGAAATATGCACAAAAATAAATAAAACTAGACCACCACCATATACCATAATAAACTCAAAATGGATAAAGGGCTTATATGTAAGATGGGAAACCATAAAAATCTTAGAAGAATCCATAGGCAGCAAAATATCAGACATATGCTGTAGTATTATTTTTACTGATACAGCTCCTGGGGCAATGGAAATTAAGGAGAAAATAAACAAATGGGACTACATCAAATAAAAAGCTTCTGCACAGCAAATGAATCCATGGCCAAAACAACAAGAAAATCCACTGCATGGAAAAACATATTTGTCAATGTTATCACCAATAAGGGGTTAATCTCCAAAATTTACAACTCATACAATGTAACAAAAGAATATGAACAATTTAATAATAATAAAAAAATAGGCAAAGGACCTAAATAGATATTTTTTGAATGAAGTCATACTGAGACACATGAAAACAGGCTCAAAGTCACTAATTATCTGAGAGATGCAAATCAAACTAATTAGGAGGTACCATCTGATTGGTTATCATCAACAAATCAACAAATGACAAGTGCTGGTGAGTATGTGGATAAAAAGGAATCCTCATGCACTGCTGGTGGTAAATGCAAACTGGTGCATCCACTGTGGAGAACAGTATGGAGTTTCCTCAAAAATAAACACGGAAATACCATTGGACCCAGTCATCCCACTTCTAGAAATATTTCCCAAGAAATCAGAAGCACCAATCAAAGAACATATCACCCCTATGTTCATAGCAGCATCATTTACAATAGCTAAGATTTGGAAACAGCCTAAGTGACAATCAGCAGATGAGTAAATTATAAAACTGTGGTACATCTACACAATGGAATACTATGTTGCTATGAAAAAGAAGGAACGTTTATCATTTGCAGTAGTATGGATGGACCTATAGAGCATTATACTAAAGGAAATAAGACAGTTGGAAGAATATAAATATCATATGATCTCACTCATTTGTGGAATATAATTAACAACATAAACTGATGAACAAAACTAGATCCATAGACAGAGAGATTGTGAATGGACTGTCAAACCTCAGAGGGAAGGCATGGAAAGAATGAGTGTATGTGTAAGAGATCAACCAATGGACTTGTATGCATGCACATTAGTATAACTAATGGATATGGAGACTTGGGCAATAGGGCCTTATTCTGAAGGGTGGGAATGGCCATGGGGGGGTCGATGGAGAAAAGGAGACATATGCAATACTTTAAACAATAAAAAATCAATAATAGAAAAATGAACAGAAATTTATTAACATGTATACTTCATGAGTACATGGGAGATTCACAGAAAAAGTGAGTAATTCTTTCAGATGATTTAGTTTTCAAATTAAATACAATTTTAATAAGAAAAAGAGAAAGATGTAATTTAGGGGAGAGTAAATATTTTATTAAAAAGATGAATGGTCCCTTTGACAAATAGATGAGAGGTATGGTAGTTTCTGATAAATTTGTCTGGGTATTATATCAAGATCTAGTGTCCTCTCTTAGGATAAAAGCAATCTTCCCTGTTTGATGAAACTCCTGAGGGCAAAGGGAGGGGATTTATGACACCAGAATTTCTTTTGGAGTATTTATCCTTAGGTAAATAAGGGGAGTTCAGAGAAAGTTTCTTCCTGCATTTACTGTTTTTTAAATACCTATTGTTCAAAATAATAATTACATCAAAGTGCATATTTTTGAGGGGGATGTCTTGAACATTCACATTTTTAGGTAGCATGTTCTCCTATTCTTCACAACCACAAGGACAGACAAGATCTTGCCTGTGACTGCAGTTTGCCAATCTCTGGTAAGGGATAATGTGAATCACACATCAAGGAAATTAATCTGTAAATATGTAAATATGTGATCAATCATTGAACAAATGAGATGCATAGGATATAATTAGAAATTAAGTTACTGCTCTGTGGGGCTTATCTTTCCCATTGCTGGGGTGAAATCTTATCTGTCCTAGCTTGAGATTTTATTCCTTCTCTCATACTCCTCCAATGTTGAAGTAGAGACCTAAGGGAAATTAAGGGACAGGAAAAGGTTTTCTTGACTGGTATTGATATAAATCTGGCCAAAGGAGATATTAAATCTTATTTTTTCTTTTACAGATATTTTAAGGGTTCCTTTGGAGACATCCCATTGCTGCTTTCCTTGATTCAATTAAAAGCACATTCTCTGGGTAACTTCTGGTTCAACCATAGAGTAGGCATCTGGAATTTTAATAAAGAGATCACTTCACCCAAATCCCATATTTTCCCTGTCATCCAGACCCATTAAATGTATTTAAAGAGTATGAGTTTAGGTCGGCGAAATGGTGGAGGAATAGATCGACGCGTCTGGAGCTTTGTCGCTGGGCAGAGGGAGAGAGAGCAGCTGAGAGTCGCAAGGGCAGTGTTTATTGGCAAGTTAAGAGTCAGTTATCCTCCAGGAGAAGGCAGGGAACTGCTGGACGGGGCTCTCCTGGGCAGGCAGCCCTAATGCCACGGGGTTTTTGTTAGCCAGAGCCACCAGCGTGAAAGCGGAGACCATGCCATCTTGAAGAAGGAGGTCGATGTCCGCGGCACTCTGAACGCTGCGGCTGGGGCACCCATCAAGCAGCTGGGGACCCACGGACCCAGAACTCCACTCTCTAAATGGCACAAACAGGCCAGCATCGGATCCAGAGATCCACAGGGCACACAGAAAGGTCAGATTTCGCCTGGGATAAGGTGAGGTATCCCGCCCTGCAGAACAGAGACGCACACACACTGTGAAAGCCGGGCTGCGGGAAAGTTGCCTCTGGAGAGGTCCTCGGAGGTGGGGCAGGTCGTGATCCCTAAGTGAGGAGGCAAACTCTCCCAGCTTTTGATAGAGAGGAGTTTTGGAAAAAGGACTTGTTTTTTTTTCAGGGGCAGAGGGACAGCCTGGGAGTTATTACAGTGTCCTGGCTGCAAAATCCCCACAAACTGGCTTTGAGAACCACAGAGTAGCAGGATCTGAGCACAGCCTAGAGAGGTCCTGTGCTTTGTTTCAGAGATCAATTCTGAAACACTGCCACCCAGTGGATGACCCACAAATTGACTCTCGCATAAACACAAAAGAAAAAAGAGATTAAAACACCAACAGTGGAACACAGACAACTGCAATACCTTCCCTACTGGGAAACAGGAGTGCCAAACAGAATATTAGTGGAAGTGAAAGACCATTCTATTTTTTTTTCTTTTTCTTTTAATTTTCCTTTTAATTTTCATTTTTATATATTTTAATTAACAGACTATTTTTTTCCTTCCACCTCAATTGATTTTACCTTTTTAATTATTACCTTTTTGTTTTCAACTAGTATTATTACTACCAGTATTCTACATTTTGCAAAAAAACAAGTGTCATTTTGTTTTCTCTTTATTTTACTTAGGGAAAAGAGTTCTACATTCTATTTTCATCTTTCCTTTAGCATAATTTTACTCCAACTCAACTCTTCCTTTATGCCAACACTTTCCTCCTGACTTTCCCCATTTTACTTGTTGTTTCTCTTTCCCTTTTCCAATTTTAGATTCTCCCTATTCTTTCTCTTTACCTGGTTCAAATTTTACCCTACTTATATATCAAATCTCAGATCCCCTACTACAAGTCCATAAAAACCTCACTCTTCTTGTCTTCACTAGCCAAAAAGTTGTTTTTTTCTCTATGTCCTTTTATTGCTATTTGCATGAACAGTGATTATATCAATTTTTTTAACTTTTTTGTGAGATTGTTTTAGGTTATTCTACTTGTTTTATTTTGCTTTTTGCTTCCTTTGTTTTTTTACTTCTCTTCCCTTGCCTCCATTGATATCACTTGTTATTTGCAGTTTGTATTAATCTCTAGATACTGGTTGCTGGCCTTTATTGGGAAGTGACTGTTCTATTGGAGTTTTCTCCTGACATCTATATTTTGTTCCCCTTTTCTCTCTTATCAGCATTCTTTTCTCTCTGACTTTGTTTCTCTTTCTCTTTTCTTTTTCTTTCTCTCCTTTATTTTATTTTATTTTATTTTTTGTTCATTTATTTAATTATTTTTTTCTCCCTCTCCCAATTAGATTTTGGCACTTATTTCTTTTCTTTTTCCCTCATTTTCCTCTTCTTCTTTCTCTACTTCCACATAATTTCCCTTTTATTGGTGGTCACCTTATTGGTGATTATTAACATCATGAATACATTTCTGTTCAGTGCCTTGTGTGTTGTACCGGGTCGTGTTATAGCTTGTGCCTTTGAATCAATGTAGGAGAAAGAACTAGAAAACCAGACACCTAGAAAAGAAAAACCATGGGCAGAAAAAAAAAACAGCCCGCATTTCACAGATAGGCAAGTATCACCAGAAAAGGAAGTAAATAAAATAGAAGCAGAAATAAGCCTGCCGGAGAAAGAGTTCAGAGAAATGATCATAAGGTAGATGAAAAGAATGGAAGACAAATTTGACAATATGAGTAAGAGCCAAGAGGAAATTAAGAAGAAGCAGGAAGAAATGCAAAAAGAAATAAAAAATGGCATCACTGCTTTAAAGAACTCAATAGAAAGCATCAAAAGTAGACTAGAAGAAGCAGAGGACCACATCAGTAACCTAAAAGACATGGTAGGAAAAAATATCCAAGTACAGCAGCTTCTAGAAAAAAAATTAAAAAGCAAGAGGAGAGCCTGAGGGAACTTTGGGATAACATGAAAAAAAACAACATCCGCATAATTGGGGTTCCAGAAAGAGTACAAACTGAACAAGGATTAGAGAACCTGTTTGAAGAAATAATAACAGAAAATTTTCCCAATATAGGAAAGAAAAACCCCACACAAATCCAAGAATCCAAGAGAGTTCAAAGCAAAATGAACCCCACAAAACCCTCACCAAGGCACATTATAATTAAATTGGCAAACAGCGACAACAAAGCAAGTATCTTAAAAGCGGCCAGAGAGAAACAGAAAGTTACTTACAAAGGAACCCCCATAGGACTAGCTATTGATTTTTCAATACAAACTCATCAGGCCAGAAGAGAATGGAATGAAATATACAAAATCATGCAAAGGAAGGGTCTGAATCCAAGAATACTGTAACCTGTAAGAATCTCAATTGAAATTGAAGCTGAAATCAGAAGCTTCACAGAAAAAAAGGACTAAGGAAATATATTACCATCAAACCAAAAATGGAAGAAATGTTAAAGGGTCTGCTGTAATATAAAGGAAAAAGAAGTGAAGAAGGAAATCGGGGGTAAGGACTAAAAATGGCAACAGATAAGTACTTATCAATAATAACTTTAAATATAAATGGATTAAGTGCTCTAATGAAAAGACATAGGGTAACCGATTGGATAAGAAAACATGATCCATATATCTGCTGTCTGCAAGAAACACACCTCAGGAAAAGAGATGCACACAGATTGAGAGTGAAGGGATGGAAAATGGTATTTCAGGCAAATGGAAATGAAAAAAAAAGCTGGGGTTGCAATACTTATATCTGAATTAGGTCTCAAAGTAAAGGACAAAACAAGAGATAAGTAAGGACACTTCAAAATACTAAAGGCAACAATCCAACAAGAAGAAATAACTCTTATAAACATATACTCACCCAATATAGGAGTACCTAAATACATAAAAAAAAAAACTCCTGGAGGGTATTAAGGGAGAGATTGACAGCAATAGAATCATAGTAGGAAACTTTAATACCCCACTGTCACCACTGGACAAATCCTCTAAACAAAAAATCAGTAAAGAAACATCAATCCTAAATGACTCACTAGACCAGATGGAATTAATTGACATCTTCAGAACATTTCACCCCAAAGCCACAGAATATACATTATTCTCCAGTGCACATGGGTCATTTTCAAAGATAGAACATATGTTGGGTAATTAGAAAAGTCTCTTCAAATTCAAGAAGATAGAAATAATATCTAGCATTTTCTCAGACCACAGTGGCATAAAACTGGAAATCAACTATTATAAAAACAATACAAAGAAATCAAACACACTGGGTAACCAGAGAGATCAATGAAGAAATTAAAAAAAATCATGGCAATAAATGACAATGACAACACAACAATACAAAATGTATTGGACACAGTGAAAGCAGTCTTGAGAGGGAAGTTCATAGTCCTACAAGCCTACTGCAAAAAACATGAAACAATGGTAATAAATTACCTAACTCTACAACTCAAAGAGCTAGAAAGAAAGCAACAATAAAACCCCAGTGTACACAGAAGGAAGGAAATAGTGAAGATCAGAGCGGAGATAAACAACTTGGAAACCAAAGAACCAATCCTAAAGATCAACAAAAGCAAGAGCTGGGTCTTTGAAAGGATAAAGAAGATTGACGGACATCTAGCTAGGCTCACTAAGAAGCAAAGAGAGAAGACGCAAATAAACAAAATCCAAAATGAAAGAGGAAAAATAACAACAAACACTGTAGAAATACAAAGGATTGTTAAAAAATACTATGAATAACTCTATTAGAAAAAAATTTAACCACATGCAAGAAATGGACATTTTCCTACAAAAATATAACCTTCCAAAACTCAATGAGGAGGAATCTAAACATCTCAATAGTCCAATAACTATGGAAGAAATTAAAGCAGTCATCAAAAAGCTTCTAGCAAATGAAAGCCTGGGACCAGATGACTACACAGGAGAGTTTTACCAAACATTCACGGAAGAATTCAAACCTATCCTCAGACTTTCCAAAAACTTTCAAAAAGAAGGAACACTTACAAACACCTTCTATGAAGCCAGCATCACCCTAATACCAAAACCAGATAAAGACAACATAATGAAAGAGAATTATAGGCCAATATCTCTCATGAACATAGATGCCAAAATCCTTAACAAAATTCTAGCATATCGGATCCAGCAGTATATCAGAAAGATCATACACCATGACCAAGTAGGATTCATCCCAGGAATGCAGGGATGGTACAATATGCACAAATCAATAAACATGATGCATCACATAAACAAATTGAGAGATAAAAATCACATAGTGATATCATTTGATGCAGAGTAAGCATTTGAAAAAATCCAATAACCTTTCCTGATAAAAACTCTCAGCAAAATGGGAAAAGAAGGAGCAAACTTCAACATCATAAAAGCCATATATGATAAACCCACAGCTAACATCATACTCAATGGGCAAAAACTAAGACCATTTCCTCTAAAAACAGGAACAATACAGGATGCCCACTCTCACCTCTCCTGTACGACATATTACTGGAAGTATTAGCCATTGCAATTAGACAAGAAAAAGACATAAAAGGCATCCAAATTGGAAAAGAAGAAGTAAAGCTGTCCTTATTTGCAGATGACTTGATATAGTACATAAAAATCACAAAGGACTCCATTCCAAAACTAATTGCCTTAGTTTATGAATTTCGCAATGTAGCAGGATACAAAATTAATGCTAAGAAGTCTATGGTATTTCTATACACTAATTGTGAAATTACAGAAAGAGAGACTAAAAAAGCAATCCCATTTACCATCGCTCAAAAAAAATTAAGATACCTAGGAATAAACCTAACTAAAGAGGTAAAAGACCTATATGCAGAAAACTACAGGACACTGAAAAAAGAGATAGAGGAAGATGTTAACAGATGGAAGAGCATACCATGCTCATGGATTGGGAGACTCAACATCATTAAAATGTCCATACTACCCAAAGCAATCTATAGATTCAATGTACTACCCATTAAAATACCAACAACATATTTCACAGACCTAGAAGGAATTCTTCATAGATTTATCTGGAACAAAAAGACCACAAATAGCTACAGCAATTCTGAGAAAGAAGAATAAAATGGGTGGGATCTCAATACCAGATTTCAGGCTATATTACAAACCAACTGTTCTCAAAACAGCCTGGTACTGGTACAAGAACAGACATATAGACCAATGGAATAGAATAGAGAACCCAAATATCTACCCAAACCACTATGCTGAACTAATATTTGACAAAGAAGGATGAACATTCAATGGAGCCAAGATAGTCCCTTCAATAAATGGTATTGGGAAAATTGGACAGATACCTGCAAAAAAATGAAACTGGACCACCAGCTTACACCAAATATAAAAATAAACTCAAAATGGATACAGGACTTAAACATTAGAAGGGAAACCATAAAAATACTAGAGGAATTCACAGGCAGCACAATCTCAGATATATGCCAAAAGAACTTCTTCACTGATACTGCTCCAAAGGCAATTGAAGCTCAAGAAAAAATAAACAAAATTGGACTACATCAAAGTAAAAAGCTTTTTCATAGCAAAAGAAACCATCAATAAAACAACAATATAGATCACTATATGGGAGAACATATTTGCAAATGTTATCATTGATAAAGGTTTAATCTCCAAAATCTACAGCCAACTCCTGCAACTTAATAAAAGGAAGATAAACGATCCAATAAAAAATGGGCAAGGAACCTAAATAGAACCTTTTCGAAAGAAGACAGAAAGAAAGCCAAGAGACACATGAAAATATGTTCAAAGTCACTAATTATCTTAGATATGCAAATCAAAACGACAATGCAATACCATCTTACACCGGTCAGAATGGCAATCATCAGCAAATCAACAAGGGCAACTGTTGGCAAGGATGCGGAGAAAAAGGAACCCTTGTGCACTGCTGGTGAACACTGGTGCAGCCACTGTGGAGAACAGTATGGAGTTTCCTCAAAAAACTAAAAATGGATCTCCCATTTGCCCCTCTAATCCCACTTTTAGGAATTTATCCTAAGAAATCACACACACCATTCAGAAAGGATTTATGCACCCCTATGTTCATAGCATCACAATTTACAATAGCTACAATTTGGAAACAGCCTAGGTGCCCATCATCAGATGAGTGGATCAGAAAACTGTGGTACATCCACACAATGGAATTCTATTCTGCCATCAAAAAGGAAGGAATTCTTACCATTTGCAGCAACCTGGTTGGAATTGGAGACCTTATGCTTATTAAAATAAGCCAGTCAATGGAGGAGAAGCATCACATGATCTCACTCATTCGTGGATAATAAACAACATTATAAACTGATGAACAAAAGGATAGGTACAGAGGCAGGAAAGTATCAAACAGACTGTGAAATTACAGCAGGAAGAATAAAGTTAGGTGAGGTAGATAAGAGATCAATCAAAGGACTTTTATGCATGCATATAAGTATAAGCAATAAACATAGACACTGGGGGGTTGGGGTATGCCTGGTTGGGAGGGGGGGCAATGGAGAAGGATGCATAAAAATTAATAATAAAAAAAGAGTGAGTTTATAAATTGTGGTGTTAAATTTTAATTATAGCCACAGCATCTTGTCTGCACCAATAAAAGAAGGTTGCATAATCCTATCTAATAAAAAAGTAATATGCAAATTGACCATCATCCAATACAAGATGGCTGCCCTCATGTGGTCAAAGATGGCTGCCCTCATGTGGACACAAGGTGGCCAGCATGGGAGGGCAGTTGAAGGCAACCGGGCCATCAGGGAAGGGCAGTTGTGGGTGACCTGGCCTGCAGAGGATGGCAGTTAGGGATAAGTGGGCCTGCAGGGGACAGTAGTTAGGGGCTAACAGTCTGACAGGGGAGTAGTTTGGCATCACTCAGGCTGGCAGGGAAGTGGTTAGGGGGTGATCAGGCTGGTGGGCAGAAGCAGCTCGGGGCAATCAGGAAGGCATGCAGGCGACCATTTGGGAGCCAGCAGTCCTGGATTGTTAGAAGAATGTCGGACTGCCAGTTTAGGCTCAATCCTAAACAGGCAGTTGAATATCCCTTAAGGGGTCTCAGATTGGAGAGGGTGGAGCTAGGTGGAAGGACACACACACACACCCATGCATGAATTTCGTGCACTGGTCCTCTAGTTTACTTCTAAATATTTTGGTAGTATGATTGTGAGTAGCAGATGAACATATATGCACTAATAATATCTATGATTAACACATTAGTTTACCTGTAGTCAATCATAGAAAGGGTCTGAACAGAAACCATACTCCTAAAGGAACCAATTACAGAAAATAAGTTCCTTGCAACAGATGAGAAAACTTATTTTATATGTCAAAGGTAATTTCTTCACTCCAGGGCCCACTTTTCTGCTCTTCCAACACTTGAATAGTCTGCCCAAACAAACATGAATCTCATTCTGACTGACAAGAGTCATTTTACTGAATATCATTTTATAGTGATGGCTTAGATTGCTAGAGAGAAATCACCCCCATAGACATTAAAGTGATGTTTACTACTACCCCAAACTAGCATGCTTGTACTATGTGCATTAGTAAAAATATTTAATCTGAATCAATTGAATGACATTGCATTGTGTGTGTGTGTGTGTGTGTGTGTGTGTGTATAAATATATATATATGTGTGTGTGTGTGTGTGTGTGTGTGTGTGTGTGTGTGTGTATTTGTTTTTACAGGTCCTATATATTTTAATTTTTAGAAGTTAAAATAGATACAGAAATATATAAAAACACACACACAATAATATAAATTTTACATTATGAAGTATACATTGATATTTGGTGCAGTGGCCAGGACAACAGCTTAAAACCACTGTATAAATAGGTTAAGTGATCAATGGGATCTTTTGAGGCTGGGCTGGGGTCTGGTCAGGTCAGAGGTCTGGAGAGGGCAGACAAAGGAGTGACAGCGGGCAGGTCCTGGAGGACTTGGTTCTTTAAGGGAGTGGCTGACCAAGTCTCAGCTTCTCTCAGAACTTTGCCACAACCAGAGTTAAACCCAGATACAAAAGCTACTCAAAACTCTGAACTGTACATCTGCTCCAGAGAAGTCAGATCCTGGTTCCAGGTCCCTCAGATCTAGATCTCTCATGTTATGGGTCAAGCTTATTATGAACAAAAGAGTTGCTGGAGAAGGAGAGGTTTGTGCAACCTGTCAACCGTTTCTAGGCCGAAAGGCAGGGACAGCCAAGGGCAAACCCTGTGTGTCTTGGAGAGAAAATCCTCATCCTCTTCATTCAGAAACTGGCTAATTGGGGTATACCAAACAGCATTCCATAGAAACTCTCATCAACTGGCTCAGGTGCTTTGGAACCACCCACTATAACTATGCTTTTGGGCCATAGGGGGCCCCAATATCAAAGACTATCTCTTCTGCTCCTGAGTGTCCACAAGTACACAGTAAATTCAATCTGTTCTGCCTCAGCTATAGAACCTCAGCGAAGAGTCACTAGTGTTGTGGGGAAGCTGGGAGCATGCTCCCTCACACAGGGACAGACTGAGTTTATCAGCAAGTCTTTGCCCCTGGGTTAACCAAGTGAAGAAGTAATTACAGGTACTGTGAGCAATCACCAAGAAACTGAGGATGAGAACCACATTCCCTGAGCTCTACCAGACCCTCCATTGTTTGAGTCATGTTCAACCTGTAACTCTCTCCCCCTCTTGCTCTAGGAGGTCCTGAGACTAGATTACTAAAGCAAATAGGACAAGGGACCTTTGGACACTGCAAGGGATCCTGCCATAGAGAGGTAGGGGTTAGGAAAAGTAAAGAGAGTCACCCTGTTCCTTATAAGGCACCCACAGAACCACTGAGCTCTGAATAGGAGTGCATGTCCAAGAGGAAAGGGAGGAAAGGTTATAAGTACCCCTCTGCAATAGATCAACACATAAAAGAAAAATAAAAGCTGTTTATTTAAAAAAGATTAGAATGTTTAGATTCTCCTTCAGCCTTCCTATTTCAAAACCAAAGGCCACACACCACAGGTCCAGAGGTCCTTTCAGGGCTGGACCTGAGGGCTATTTCAGGGTTTATATAAAGTGTCAGCCTGAAGAAAGCTGAATGCCTGAAGCATCAAGGAGGCTATTAACTGAGTTTTCGTAAATACAGAAAAAAGGCTATGCTGATGCAGTGCTTTTGCCTTTTAATTATTATTATGATTTTAAGTTTAAAAAGAAACCTAGGGGCTTTGAAAGTCCTATCTTTTATTTGGATGTTATCAAGGTTAAAAGTGCAGTGCCAGGGAGATGCAGCTGGAGGCAGCCTGTGGCGTTGGAAACCGACAGAGGAATGCCACTGGCAGGAGGAGGCACTTGTTGAACAACAAGCTGCTGAGAAAGGGGGGCAGGGGGACAAAAACACATTTCCTTTCCTCCCCCCCAACCCCTTCCACATCCCAGGATCACAATCTCAGAGAGTAGCTTTGCTATTTGCATTTAAATAAAAGCATATCACCCACATTCATTCATTTCTCTATTTGAAAACAGTGCACAGATTGCTCAAAGATAGCAGAGGTAGGAGATTAAAACATATCTGGAAACACAGAGTGAGGAGTTCAGGTGCTCTGGAGCTTGGCTGTCTAAGGGGTGGGACACAGAGAAGTACCTCCATCATCTCTCACTGCCACTTAGGTCCTTGGTGCCTCACATGGGGGAGGTAGTGCACTCTGAGGTCAGCTCCATGTCGAATGTGAGGGACTCGAACTGCCCTCCTGCTGAGGGTTCAGCACCTTCACCATTATTTCCAAACTGCATCAATGAATCTAAAGTGTGTGTGAGGGGGGTATGGCGGGGCAGGGCATCGGCATGTCAGTGGTATTGCAGGTCGTTAATGTCACACAGATAAACTTGGTCTTCAGGTTAGGGGGCAGTACTACCTGGGTCAGCCTCAGGAGGCTCCTGATTCTCTGGCTGACAATACTTTCTGAATGCCTCCTGCTTAGGAATGTTGGGAAGAGATAGACAAGCAGAGACACCAGGATATTGGTAGCGTCCATGATCTTATAATCTATGATGATTTCTGCGAATGACATGTTGTTCAGCTGCTGCTTAGTATATAGTTCCACCAACTGGATCTGGGTTTACCACTGAGGTCTTTCTCCACCCAAGTGAAGGTGACACCTCCTTCTTAGCTGCTTTCACTGAATCTCAGCAGGCAGATAGCTGGGGGCTTGGTGCTCAATATGGCCCTCTCTCTTTCTTTACTGATAAAGCCCATTATGTACCCTTCATTCCAAAGGGCCAGAATGTACTTTTTCACAAGATCAATGATATTGCCCAGCCAGACCCAGAAGAAGCCTTTGCCAGTCATGTTTTCTTTGCAAAATTTAGCTCATGTGATCTGACACTCTGAATAGTTCACACCAGGTCCTAGGAGTTTCTCTGCCAGTGTAGTCAACTGTTCGATGTTCAACTTTCACTTCGTGGTGGAAGAGAACTGCCAGCTTAGCACCTCTGCCACCTGATCTCAGGTTCCAATTGGGAGCTTTGTGAAAAAGTTCACGTTCTTGGGGTTGTTGGTCAGCATGTTATATCACAAAATGGACACCTGGGCATTTGGCATCTGACAGATGTTGGAAATCACCACCACTGGCAGGGAGTGGGTCTCTAGGTCAATCTTGAGGCTTTGGTGATACACTTGAGTCTCAAAGGTGGTCAGGTGCAGCTCATCAGTCACAATCAGGGAGGCGTCACAATTGGCTCGGCCCCCATTTCCATATCTTTGCTCTCTCAGGGTCAAGTGTTTGAATTCTGCGGAGAGGCTGCCATTGTTGGATTCTTCCATGTTCATGACTTTTGTATTTGTGCCCAGAATGTTAAATTTTTTTGTATCCTTGGAGAGCTGCTACATCCCCTGAGTCTTTGTCAATGCACATTTTAATTTTAAGCTGATAATTTAACTCGGGGAATTTGACCAGCAATCTGAATTTAGTAGTAAACTGGACACTGGTCTTGATGACTAATGGTGGATGCATGGGCATGCAGGGCTGCAGCTCATCCACAAAGGTACTTTTTATTAAGTTTCTAAAGAGTTCCACAATTCTCTCCTCCAGCATTCACTGGTGCTGTATAATGGGGTCCTCTTTGTAGGAAACTTTTTGCTGCAATTTCTCCAGTTTCTTAATTTGTTGGCGGGTCTGAAGTTGAAATTCTGCTAATGAGGTTATCCAGTTTTCTAGAAGATCTAAGCAGATGTTGGGAGAGCCTCCAATGCAAGCAATCTGTTGTTGCCTCTTCCTTATCTGTGAGCGTTTTCTCCACATACTACATAGCTGACAAAAGCCCCGCCAGCTCGAGCACTCATGATGCTTTGCTGCATCTGGTCCAGAGCAGTTAGCATCTAGCTGCTGTATCTTCTGCCTTGTCACTGACTGGTTGTTTCCATTCAGATCTTGCATGTCTCCTTGACTCTTGAGGGTTTTGTAGTTGAAATCAAAGTCATCCTGGAAATTCTCTACCACTTTCATTTTCTGTTCTAGATCCTGTGCTCGCTTCCAAACATCCTGTAGGTGCTGCTTCAGCATCTGCTGCTTCTCTGTTACCACGGCAGCTGTGCTGCTGGGCTGTAGTGGCTGCAGTTTGGAGTAGGTGTGACTCTTCCCATAGGCACCGGGCCACAATTCGGACAATATCCATAGGCTTCCTGCTCTAAAGGAACTGCTTAATTCTTCGCAGATTGTGCTAATAGAGAACATTTGATTCTTGTAGGAAGCAGCTGTATTGCTGGTCAATCTCACCCAGGAGATTATGAAATACCAAAGTGGAATGTGATTCTTTGCTGGCTGCATAAACTCAACTTTGACTTTCAATCCAAGGGGCCAGGAACTGCCGCAGCTACATTGGGAAGCTGTCACTGTACATATAGCTGATGAAGCTGCCCCAGATACCATGTGTCGAGCTGCTGTAGCTGATTCCCTGGGGCCATCCTGCTGGAATTAGGGGTCTCAACAAGTGGGAATCAGCCATTTAGTCCCCAAGTATCATCAGATCCCCAGAGGGTCCAACACCTCAATTGGGTTTGTTGAGCCAACTATAGGGCTGGGGACTTCAAAGAGGATGAATAAAGTTCAGTTCTTCCTATTGATGAATTAATGGCATAGCAGGAGAGGCAGATGCATAGTTTCAGATACAAAGTGGAAGATTCTCTAACAGCTCAGGGAAGGTTGCCACTTTTCGGAAGAGTGGAAAGGGTTCACAGAGGGAGGGCCTCTCAGCTTTTTACAGCTCCTCTGAATCTTTGTGAGTCACTCTCTTTACTTCTAGTTGTAGAATTTTCTTTCTTTTTTTTTTTTTTAGTATATTTTATTGATTTTTTTTACAGAGAGGAAGGGAGAGAGATAGAGAGCTAGAAACATTGATGACAGAGAAACATCGATCAGTTGCCTCCTGCCCACTACCCACCGGGGACATGCCTGCAACCAAGGTACATGCCTCTGACCAGAATCAAACCTGGGACCCTTCATTTCTAAGGCCAATGTTCTATCCACTGAGCCAAACCGGTTTTGGCTAGTTGTAGAATTTTCACTCAGCCAGTTTTCCTGGATGGTGTCTGTTCTGTCTTTTAGTTGTAATTTTGAAATTGTTGTGTGAGCCTATGCCGCCATCTTGGTTTCTCCCCTGAATTGTATATTTTTAAGTTTATAATCCCATAGGAAATGTATGTAGTTTGTGTGTATGTAACATTCATTCCACTGGCTGTCATATATGTAATAAATTTTCACATATATGACAGCTAGTGGAATGAATGCCATGGCTCAATGTCAGTCTTAAGACCACTCCCCATCAATCAAGCTTTGACATTGAGACATGCACATCATTGATTTTCAATGCTTTTATCATCTGCTGTAGCTCTTTAATAACAAAAGGAGTTTTACACAATTTATATCCTTTAAATTTCTCAAGAGTGTGTCTGATATTCTAGGGGACACATATTAAGTTGTCTGGGTGATCTCACTAAAGTTTCTTCTACATTAGACTTCAGGTAAATTTGAAGCATTCCTATCCTTCCACAGAGGTGTGGGTTGTACCCAACATCTATCAACAAATGTCTCTCAGCCTGGCCTGTGGGATCAGGCCAAAACCAGCTCTCCAACATCCCCTGAGGAGTCCCAGGTTGTGAGAGGGTGCAGGCCAGGTCAATAGATCCCACATGTGAAGAATCGGGTGGGGGAAGGATGTGGGAGGGACTGTGGGAGGGCTCCAGGGCATATTTGTCCCCTCTCGCTCAGTCCCAATTGGCTAGACCCCTGCAGAAAGCTAACCCTCCAGAGCATCTTCCTCCTGGTGGTCAATGCACATCATAGTGACTGGTTGACCAGTTGACTTTCTGCCCCTGGTGGTCAGTGCATGTCAGAGCAAGTAGTTGAGCAGCTTTAGCATATTACATGCTGATTAGTTGAAAAGACACAGCATATTAGGCTTTTACTAAATAGGATGTCTGGTTAAGTCTGACTCTGCAGTTTATTGGAAATGATTGATAGGCAAGGATTTCAAAGCTCATTTCAAACTTTCCTTCACAAAACTTAATGTAACTTCATAAACCTTGTGTAATAAAGTATGAGAGAGTACATGCCACTGAGTTTTTGTGGCCACACTGAGGTAGAAAGAATTCCAACATAACATCCTATTACATTGAAATTTTTCAGTATTCATGACAATTTTATTTGAAAAGGCCATGTAATCTTTTACATAAGGAATAGCTCAAGGAAGAGCCCAAATCAGAAATCACTTGGGCTATATTTCATAGTTTATTTTCATATATCTTAATACTTAGATATTAAGAAGTCCTATCTTTGACCCTCAGGTTATTTTGAGATATGAAAGCTAAAATTAAATTATAATTAGAAATTAGCAATGAGAACACCACCTAGCTCATTATGTGAATGCAATTGCAATACCACACAGAGGACAGTACAAAGCCTTTAAATAATTTCTTAGAAAACAAATAGGACTGAAAATAAATGTAAAGATTCTCTGGGGAAGAAAGTAACAGGCAGTTATAGTTACACCTGCACAAAGCTAGTTGTCATAGTAACAACTGAGAAAAAAACAGTATATGAGATTGAATACAAAAAAAAAAATTGAGTGTATCTCAATAATCAAGATTATGAAGAAACACTGATCTTCTTAAACATCTGATAAAATAAAATGCCAAGAGACTTATTAAATTTGCTCAATATCTTCTCATTTTTCCTACTTAAAGCCAGTCTACTGTTAAAAACAAAACAAAATGGTTAGAACATACAAAGGTGAACTTGCACTTATATAAAATGGAATTAAATTGGTTTTGAGGAAAGGGCAAAACAGATCACAGTTAAATGAAATGTTGTTATCTAAAGTTAAATAATTCCATCCTAATTTACGCCGTTATAATAAAACATTTAAGCATACACATTATGTATATAAGGTCACCCACTGTTCTGAGTCTCCCCCCAAAAAAAGCTCATAGCTAAGTTATAAATTAATTTAAAAGATTTTATAAAATTGTAACTGTTTTACTGAGCCTTTAGAAATGCTTCCATGGGAAATTACTAGGGATGCAATAAAAATATTTTAACAGGCTTAAACTGACAGTTTAAACTTTTCTAAAATAAAAGATGATTGTTTTTCAAAAGCAGCTCAGCATCACCTTTTTTTTTCTTTTAGGTTGAACCCATTTAAAGAAATAAAATAATTTCTCAAAATAATTGTGTTATTTTTTCTGTTTTACTCCTAGTAAAAAATTTCAAATGAATTCAGAAAAAGTAAAGTTGGTTTCTGAGGTTTTTTTTTATATATGTTTTATTGATTTGTTACAGAGAAGAAGGGAGAGGAATAAAGAGTTAGAAACATTGATTAGAGAGAAACAGATGAGAGAGAAACATCAATCAGCTGCCTCCTGCACACTCCCCACTGGGGATGTGCCCACAACCAAGGCACATGCCCTTGACCAGAATCGAACCTGGGACCCTTCAGTCCACAGGCTGATGCTCTATCCACTGAGCCAAACTGGTTAGGGCTTTGAATTTTTAAAAGACATTTAAGTCTATTTTAATTGTATTTTATTCACAAGTTTGAACTATCTAGTCAGACTATTCAGTTTTTGATTACTGTTTTTATGAATTTCTTCCAAATACAACATTATTACAACAATGCAATGCAGAGAAGTGAGTCTTATTCTGCCAAAGAATTAAAATATATATATATTTTAGAAGTATACATAAATGTAATAAATAACTTAATTAACAATAAATGGAGTAGTTTGGATTTATTCTCTTTTTTCCTGGCCCGATTGGAAGTGCAAGGGAGGGACAAATAACTGCTACTAAGAAAAAGAGATTGAGAAAGAGCCCCATTCAATGCATAAGGCTTGAAGTAAATCTTAATGACATGGTGGTATTTACCTGGTGGGCATGAGAACTACATGCACATCTGCTCCTTCTCACTAACTCCATCCCCTCAAGTTCTTTCACTTTGTTTTTAGGGAAGATTAGGGTTATGGAAATTGAACAATTATGTATTACATGGAGTCAATTATTTTGGGCATGTCTTTTGACCTCCTAAATATAACCCTTACCTTAAGTGTAGGATTACATGAAGGAATCATTCTCAGTAGAGTGTATTAAATGTTGACTCATATAAATAGGTTCTGTTGGCATTGTATTTGTAGTAGGACAGTTGTTTACTCATTACTGTAATTCTGTACCACATTCATTTAAACCAGTGTTCAAATAACAATGCTTTTAACCTTGTCAGCAAAGGGTAAATAACATCACACGAATAACAGTTTTAAAAGCAATTATAGAATGGAAGGGTGGTTAGAAACTAGAAAAACCATAATAATATGCTAAGAAATTTCACAAAGCAAAAGAGGAATATTTATTTGAAAATTTAATGAAATACAGACTATCCACTCCAAAGGCAGGCTTTAATAACATTATTATGTTAAAGGCTATTCCTCTAAATTTATCTCAGATTCTTTTTTATAAAGGATACTTAATTAAAATTTTATATAGGTAAATAAATTTATTTTAATGATTAATATAAATTCTAACAATCAATGTAGGAATACTTTTAAGCTTTGTGTCTTTACCTGCAATTACTCCTGCAGCTTTCCTTCTTGGACATAACTTTGTTTAATCAAGCTGGGTTTATTTTATTTTATTTTATTTTTTGCTTAAATCTGTATATTTCTCTCTCTTTTTAAAAATCATCTGACATCAAAGCATTTTACTCATATAGAACACCCTCATCAGCAGCTGCTTGTTTCTCTTCAGCAACATCACCAATTCCCTGCTCCCTACACAACCTTAGCAGGATATATTCCTTTCCCATGTTCTCCTATTCTATTTCCTGCAGTGTCTAATGTAAAACAGATTTTCAAAGTTCATCATAGAACAGAGGTCAACATGAAAGACTCTAGGATCCTGGCATTTGCTTTTACTTCTGGTCTTTATTATTACAACAAATAGTTGAACTATTATTTTCCACATCATCTAAAGACATTTCTTTTAAATCACAGATCAAGATTTTCAAATATTTAAAAACAGGTACCATGAGGAGAATATCACAGTAACAATAACACAAAATAATCAAAATGAACTGTAACATTCTTTATATTTCTAAAATCAGAGAAACCACAACTATACCATCTAGGTCCATACTCTTCTTCGTTCCTGTTTTGACCCAGAATGTGTCTTCAAACTATCTAAGGTCAATCCCTTCACCCTAGGGATTCTATTTCCTGCTGTTTTATTTGGGAAGATACACTGAGTATTTTCTCCCTTTCTCTCATATATAATTAAGTTATATCTTTTCCAGTTTTTGAACGCATACCACCCTCATCCATTTCAAAACATCACTATCCTTGTCCCATATCCACAACACCTGCAGCTTCTGCTTAACTCTCCTTTCTCCTACACAGCCAAACTTCTCCAGTGGGTGACCTATTCTACTCACTCTATTGCCTTCCCTTCTTCTCCCTCCTCAATCCACTCCAGTCTGCTGATATTGGTATCATTAAAATAGCATTACTAAAGACACCACTTGCAAAGGCCATTTTTAACTCTCCTCTTAGCAGGAAACTACCTTCTTAAAATACTCCCATGCTAGGCATGAAAATCCTACATGAGAGGACAAAAATATTAATTTCATATCCTTCCTTAAGATATTTCCTACAGATGGCTCCCTCTTACCCTCTCCTAAGTTCTTTTTCTCCTCTCCCATTTTCTCCCCCACAATCTGAGAAATCCTAGGCTCTTCTACCATATTGTCTATTAGAATTTTGAGATGCAAAATTGGTAAAAAGAGAATAAAAACAATAGAAAAACAAAAAAAATAGAAAAAATATTACAGAGGAGAAGAGAGGTCTTTATATAGTAAAGTATCGGGTGGGCAGATAGGAATGAGAAAAAAAATCACATACATTCTTTGTGAACAAAATTGTTTTATTTTTTTTTCAAGCTTTTTTGGGGTTAGATGAAGGTGCTTTTAAGAAAGATACATTGGAACAGGTAGAATCAAAATGGAAATGAAGCAAAATTAGGAAAAAAATAATTTAATGTTTAATAATTAACTGACTATTTGGTATCTCCAATGCTACAAGTAAGGAATACAAATATTTTGAAAATATTTTTTGAAACATCTCCTTTTCAAGTCTCCTATTCACTGAGTGCCACTTTATTTTGTTTTTCCATGTGGAGCTTTTCTCTATATTTGGAAGTAATAGTAAAAAAACAGGTTTGCAAATGTTACCTTTCCAAATTTCTTTTTTCATTTTTATAGAACTGTCTTGCCATCATTCAAATAAATTTATATCTCACTATTGATTATAAAGGAGACTCAGGTTAGTTGAGGAATACTTGGAGAACAAGAAAAAGAAAGAATAATTTAAGTTTTTATATAAAATTGTAACCAAATCTGAAATTTTAATCAATGATAAATCATTATGAAACTTAACATTGTAATTAAACATTTCATTAATATCCCCGTCCTATTAACTTTTCCATCAATTTGTCATTTTGTAACCTTGGATTTGGACTTGTTTTGGACTTGTACTCCCTTTCTTGGTAAGAGAAAGGAGTATGTAAGTGAGTTGAGGAAAAGTTATGGTTTCAGCAGGCATAACTGGATTTCAGAATTGTTCCTGTAACTGGAAGGAAAATGTGCTTGCAGGTATTCCAGGCCAAAGCTCTCTGAAAGATTCTCCCATATGACATGCTTAGTTCTTATTTTCATTTTATATTAAACAAAAATTATTTGAGAGCTAATTAATGCTATGGTTTGTATTTTTCAATACCAGAAAAAAGTTAAATAGATGAACCATTTGGGGAGTAAGGTTTGGGAAATCCACGGCTGCTAAAATGCTTTAAGGTTTCAAAATAGTTTTGTTTTTTTTAAACCCATTTTCCATGTTCTAGCAGCTGTGGGTTTTCCCAGGGCTCTCCCTGTGGCACAAAAGGGAGCTGCTTAATGCTTAACAGATGAGCCAATTTAGTTTTTAAAGGCAAAATTAAACTTAAAGTGCACAAAGAGCACAGAGGAATCCACAGCCAAGAATAGACTGAAGTAGGAGAGTGAGCAGGAACACTGGGCTGTGCTGTGAGGAGACACTGCCTCTTCTACTGCAATCAGAAGCAACTGGGGAGGGGATACAGGCACATTCTTTTTTTAATCAACCATCAAACAGGCTATAGTCAAAATCCATATTGCCAAAAGTTTTTCATAACTATTTTCTTTAGATTTATTTATATATGTCTATTTTTCTTTAAGAACATAAAACAGAGAAGAAATAGGTGGCTAGGGTCTATGGAATGCAAGGACAACTATATTTTACTAGAGGCCCCACTAAATTTGTACATGGGAGGGCATCCCTCAGACTGGCCTATACCCTCTACAATCCAGGACCTTTTGGAGAATGTCCAGCTGCCAATGTCCAATCCCACCTAAACTGGCAGTAAAATATTCCTCTCACAATCTAGGACTGCTGGCTCCTAACTCCTCACCTGTCTGCCTGCCGATTGGCCCTAACCACCTTTGCCTGTCTGCCTGATCACCCCTAACCACTCTGCATGCCTGCCTGATCTTCCCTAACCACCTCTGTCTCAGCCCCCACCACCATGGCTTTGCCCGGAAGGACATCTAGAAGATGTCTGGTCTATCTCGTCTAATTAGCATATTATCCTTTTACTAGTATAGATTCCCTCAGTGATGATAAGGGAATCTGGTCCCTCAGCATTGCTTTACCCTCAGATCCCTGGGGAATTTACTTCCTGTGCCCTACATTCAGCAGATCACCCAGATTCTTAGAATACTCCGCTTTGAATGTGAGGAGCTAGGACCAATGTTAACTTTGGTTGGGACACAGATTGCCAAGTCACCAGGTAAACTGTTCTATCATCCATCGAAATATTTGAGTCTAAGAAAGCAATGGATTTTGATGCTTAAAAGTAAAATCCAGAAATAAGTTTTTTCCAACTTTGATAGTCTTCTCTGGTTCAATAAAAATCATTTTAATGCCTTTTTAAAAGATCTCCATTTAAGTTGTTTAACAGCCTTTACTTAAGAGATTCCCACCATGATCAAAACTAAAAGTCCATCAGTATAATTTCTGTAAGTGAAGGTGATAAAATTAACTATTTTTCCAAATTATATAAATATTTTAATGAGTCACCCTCATAATTTTAACAAGTTTTTCATTATAATAATTGCTTCAGCCTTCTAGAATGAACTATAGCTCCAAAGAGGCTTACCAGACAGCAGAACCTTCTTGATTTCTAGCCAATGAATACTGGAAGCATGAATTCTATAGTATTTGGGGGAGCTTTGTCTTCTGTTGTCCAGAGTATTTCAATTGCATCTAGGAATAATTAAGATAATCTACAAAAGTGCTTCTACCCACTAGAAAACTTCTATTGTTCTGATCTTGCATTTATACTCAACTTTTAAGCTAGGAAAACATTAAAGACTTCTTAATATGTCACTTTTGGAGAAATAATTTTAAAAGATAGTAATCCAAATCTTATTATCATACCAGCAGAAACCTCCATTAGGTTACAAAAAGGATGCTAGAAAGCTTCACACTTACATTTAATATATCACCAAGTTCAGCAATGACTAGTGAAGTTCCAAAGCCAAAAAAGTACACATATATGTATCTGTATGTACACACACACACACATACACATACACACACACACAAACACACAAACACACACCAACTCCTACTTTTCTAACCTTATTTAAACTTGCCTATTGAACTACAAATTACATTCCTCAGGCATTTTTATCTCTTTCAAACTTTACAGTAAAGTAGGTAAACTCACTCCCTAACCCCTGCCCAAAAGAACAAAACAAACACACCAACCCTAATCCCCCACTAAAAAAATCCCAACAAGCTATAAAATATATCTTTATCATTTGGTCTCTTTCTGATGATACTTGTCAACCCTTAACAGTTTAATGGAGTAACTATTTTAACTTAATCATTTAAATTTGAAGTATTGCTTGTGATGTGGCAACTTCTACAAAGCAGATTGAGGATGAATGTTCTTACTCTGCATTGGGTGTTGTGCCTCTTAGGCAATCAAATCCACTTAAATCTTTGACTCTTTCAAGCCTTGTCATTTGGCCTGAAGGAAAAATACTGATGAGATTGGACTCCTATGAAAACAATCATATGATTAATTGCCTTAGTGTGAACGTAGCTATTGTGATTAAAACCTAGGACTTATGTTTAGGTAGAGCAGAGTTTCCATGCTTCAAGGCACTCCTTGGCAGATCTAGTACTTCCAAGGCCTTGAGAAAATGTGCTAAAGAATCAACATATTTCCCTGAGGAGTTGCAGTGTTTGGGAGATCATTCAATCATTAGACCATATTCAAAGAAATGGGTTAATCTGAATAGGAAACCATTGGACCACATATTTATATATTGGCAACCTCTTTGAAAAGGAGGTTGATAATCAGAATGCAGATTTAAATAAACAAGAACATATTAAAAACTTGTTGTATTCTGTGCTTTAATTTAATGGGAATCTATACTCACTCCCAAAACATCTTATATTTATCCTATAATAATTATACATGCCTGCGTACTGCTACTACTGGTGCACTTTCCATTGATGTAAATTAAAAAGACAATATTCTCTGCCCTAATAAAATGCTATAGCTTTATATTTTCAAAATTTCAAGTTTAGTTATTTTTCATAGAAATTGATTAGCAACAGTTAGCCACATTACATACATATACACACATTCACACATACACATATGAATATGTGAATTTATAAACAAATGTTAATGCATATAACATTTCAAAACTTTTGTTTAATATTTTTTCTCATTTTCAAAATCATTCATTTTTCCTTGTTCAATGAAATGTTGGCTTCTGAGTTCCCTTTTTATGAAAAAATTCTATATAATCAAGCAAGTAGAATACTATCCTTTTTTTTTTCCTTAAGTTACCCAACATTTTAGGGGCTTTCACAAGCAGAGGCTAACATGCATGGATGCATTAAAAAGTAGTTACCTATGTTCCAGAAATTCAAACCCAACACCATTTTGAAAAGATCTTTTTAAATATTTATGAGAGTCATAGAAAGGTAAGTGATGAAAACTACAAATGACTTGTACCTTATTTATCTTAGACTATATCCCATAATCTGTTACTACATTATGAGCAATAAAATCATTCTTTCAACAGTAAAATTAATGGAATTTTATTAATTTATTCCTTATAAAAACTGACTCCTGTGTTTATAAGGTATTTTAGAAACCCTACTTGCTTAGAAATAGAGGCACTTATTAAGATTTACCTTTTAAAAAATATTAACAAAAACAGGGGCATGTTGTGGTATAGTCCTCATTGTTTTTCATTATTCTCCAAACAGTTGCCTTCATTTTCAGGGTGGATCTCTGAATGCTCATAACAGATGCATCTCATGCAGAAGCTGGGAGCAAGCAAGCCATAGAATCTGTGCAGGAAAAAAAAAACAACAATATTTCCCAAAGCATGTTGCATTGAGTGCTTACTTTATATCTAAAAAGGAATCATTTTCTTAGACCAGTTTGACTGAATATGTCTTACCACTGTAAAAATTTGCTCATAAAATTGAATGAGAATAGAAAAACAACCTCTATTACCCAATGCAAAAATCAAATATGCAAATATGAAAATGAAGAGACTGCTTCTTCCCCTTTTATAACTGATTAAATTGTCACTGCTGGAGATTACATGGGGTTTTTATTCCCTTTACAGCCAGAAAAATATATTATCACAGACAAGACCCACCACCTGGGTACACTATGCTTCCAGTTGCCTGTGGAGAGCTTGTCCAAAACTTTGCAGCTACCCCTTAAAAAAAAAAAAGAAAAGTTTTAGATGTAATCATTCATGACAAATTATGTGATCTCTAAAGTCCTTTCAAACTCGGACATTACAGTAAGACAAAAACTCTTCCTCTCATTACCAGATATCAGCTTGCAGTTTACTTTCTCCATAACGAAACCTTCACTAGTACACCCCCGTGTTATACTGATCCCAAAACATTATTCATTTTGCATGAGAATTTTATTTTTTAAAAATAAATGAGGCTCTTCCCTTCCTGTGTTTGGATTTTATTTCCTTATAGATTGATGAATTTATTTACTGATTTATCAGTTTAGCACTGAATCTAACCCTCCCCAACTTTTGCCCAATTGTCCCTCCCAGATGGAAATATTTGATTTTTGCAAAAACTGGGTATAGAAACAGAAGGATTACCTTTGCTTCTCTCATGTCTTGCCCAGATTCTGAAATAAGTATCACAATCTGCCTGGATGTGATAGAAGTAACTGCTCAGTGATGATGTTGTCTGCCTGTGTCATTCTCCACAGTGACCTGAGCAAAAAGCTGCCTCCAGCAGCAAGCCAAGAATCTCAGTGTTAAGGACACACACATCTACTTTGTTAAACAGATCTTTTCTCTGGTGCACAGAGATGTAGTCACAAGGAAAGAGAAATTTAACAACTAAAAAGGTGGCATGATGATGTTTCTTAATTAAAGCAGAAAAGAAATGACAGCAGCAAGAAATAGTGAACAGATGCATCATTGCAAGGACAAGTGAACAGGACCAATTCTATTTGCCTTTAGATTTGTAGTAGATATACACATTACTTTTCTTTAGGAGGGGAGGGTTTTATTCACAAAGAATTTCCAGTAGCTTGAAGTATGACTTAAAATATTTCTGTTGTTATTATCTTATCCACTCAACAAAATAAAACTTTATGGATATTTTTAAGTAGGTAAGAACTCTACTCTTAACTATGTCATAACTATAATTTTTTAAAAAAAATATCTTCTCAGATTGCATGAATGAGTACATAATCAAATTTTTCACTTCTAGCATGTAGGCGGGTATTCTTAAAATGAAATAAAGTGATTTTCCCATGACAAAACCCCCAAAGTCCCTATGCATTTTAAAACACAGACACATATATCCTGCTTACATATAATATCCTATTTTAAGTTGAGAATTTTAAAAATCATTTTTTTAACATTGTGCATGCCCTTTTCCTATATATCTGCTCAATTCAGATGTCTTTTTACTGTCAAAATTAAAAGCAGAGTTGTGCCTGTTCTGTGTATTAAAACTGTGTATGCTTGAACCATTTATTTCCTATTTGTCTTTTTTTTCTCTTTCCCATATATCTTTGTTTTTCTTGTTTTCTTTTCAAGATTGTCTAAGGCTTTTATTTTATCATATTGTCTTCTTTCTATTGTTAAGCTGCTTTTAACAAAAATGCCATATTTAATCTAATTTTCATGCTTTTGTTTAATTTTCCCATAGTTTAATATTGTTTCCCCCCTTCTCTCTCTCTCTCTCTCTCTCTCTCTCTCTCTCTCTCTCTCTCTCTCTCTCCCTCCCTCCCTCTCTCCTTTTCTGGGGTACTGTGTATTTGTGAAACAATTCCAAAAGACAGTATAGTACTACGTATATGGACAAACTTGTCTACTGAGTGTCCTTATCCTTTAATGTTTTAGCTTCTAAGATGTTTATTCCCTTTCCTACTACTCACCATTTAAAATCATCTTTTCATCAATTGCATTGTCTTTTCTATTACTAATATATTTTTTTATTCTTCTCTTGATATCTTGGTTTCCCAAGCAACCATTTATTCAACCATTTATTCTAAGCTTATTTTAAAATTGTTATGAATATAGGAAGATGTGCTCACTTGTTCAGCTTCACTGATATATGCTCACCTTACTCATTGTTTATGTTCTTGTAACTGAAACAATGAACAGAAATTACTTGCAGGTCTTCCTTTTGATAACATTTATCAACTTTAGTTTTATTTGTGATTCAAAGAAAAGAAGCTCTGAACTCAAATTATGATCTGCAACAAAAATTTTAACTAAAACTATGTCCATGTTTTCTTTTAATATACACCAATTTTCTAATATAAGGTTGTAAATGTAAATAAACTGGCAGCAAGTTTGTGTTAAAAAATTAGAAATGGCTACTCTAGAAGCACGGAGAGATTGTGTTATCTGCAAACGCAGAGCACTGTATCAGCCTTTCCAGTAATGACATCAGTGATCAAATATGTTTTTACAGTTGTCAAAGCTGAGGATCAGACATTCTATCCTAGCCTCCTTGCAGCTGCTTTTCTCCATCCTTCCCTCCCTGTATTATATTTGCCTTTGGGAGAATGAAAAATTATGGGTTCCTTTATGTTCCTCGTTCAGATTTAGAAACTTTTATACTTCTTGCTATAAAGATAGCATGCAGGTGTTATATTCTAAACATGTCAATTTGCAAGTTTCATAAAACCACTAACTAATCTTTGCCATCTCCTTCATATTACTCTTGCAATGATATCATATGTATACTATAAAGAATAAGTATGCATATGTATATATACAGCTTTTTAAATTAACACATATTTAATATTCCATTAGAAGTCTCTAAAATTGCTGTCATTATTGCCATGAAAAAGTTGTTTTTCTGAATTTTGGCACGAAGTTAAAATTTTCTTTTATGGCTTGCAATCTTGAAAGCTGTTCTTATATTAAGCTATAATTAGTGTTTATACAAAGCAGTTTCCTAAGAAGTTGTGTTAGGGAGAAAGAATGTTAGCAACTAGAAGAAAAAAATAGCTAGAGAGCTTTGACCACAAGGCTTAGACAATTTATCTCATTCTCTAAAACTCAGTTTCTTTATCTACAAAATGGGGATAGTAATGTTCACCTCCAAGAACTATGGGAGAATTTAATCAGGTGATGTATATGAGGCACTCAGGACAACATTTGTTATTTAGTTAGTTCAGTATGAAACACAGCTGTTATAGTTATGAGCATTATTACTTTTTTTACTACTATACAATAACTAAATATTGTTATTCTTTCCTCATTTTGGCACTATGTACCAGAATCCAGCTTTATCTAGCTTCTGAATAGCATTTGAAATCCTGGTATTTTATTTTTTTATCTCTGCACTGCAATATATATATAACTCCTATAACAGTTTTAGGATCAAGATTACATTTGTGCTAAAAAGGAGACATATGTAAAACTTTAGACAATAAAAAAAAATGTGCTAAATAAAGCACACTGAGCCAGCTCTTCACACATTATAGCACTTGGGATTTATGTCTCTTGGCAAGTACTTAAGCGTATAATCCATATAGCAGTTCTTGCCTTGCTATATCAACTTTCATTTGTGTTTTGTTTCCTTAATAAAAATTTCCCAAAGCTAGGCCCAATGTCTGGCACATAGAAAATGTTAAGTAACTTATCATGAAAAAGAGCTAAACTGAACCTATGTATCTTATCTGCCTAACATAAATCATAAGTGCATTAAGGGTATATTTCATTCATTCATTCATTCACTCATTCATATGTATATTCATTTATTCAGTTAGCACTGGTTATGTGTCCCCCAAATAATCTACTCAAGGACAAGGACCCTTGTATATAATTGCATCCTCAACATGTAGCACAATGGCATATGATAGGTGCTCAAAAAATATTCGGTAAATTAAAGAATTAAGTTCTATTTTTGGACTGATTGCTTTTCAGAATAGATAGGAACAGCCTGGAAAACTGAGTGGTAAAAACAAAAACAACAAACAATCTGATTGTAATAAGATTCATCTTTTATGATTGCTTACCAACCTAAATATAATCACATCTCAGAAGCTTACCTCAAGATTTCACAACTCTGAGACAGTATATTTTTAAACTGAGTCTGTCAGAGTTTTCCTGAGAACAGCTTTCCCTTGAAATTAAAAGAAAGAATGAATAGCAGGTAAATTAGTGATAGTTATAAACAACAGTACTAAATATACAACCCTGGGAATTAGATGAAGACCTAGAAATCTAATTATTGAGAGTTGGGGAGATTCACATGCATGTTTATTGATAGTTGCTTCTATAAGAAAAAAGTAGTATATTTTGGTAAGGATCATAGGATTTGTTTTTGTTTGTTTGTTTAAATACATTAGAAATCAGACTATCACTCTATTTACAGATTTAAAATAAAAAGACCAAGAACAATTTCAGAGACCAACACAAGGTCAGCTGGAGCCAGAACTAGGACTCTGGTCTCTGATGTTTAAGAAAATAAATAATCTCACCACTGTATCACAAGACCTGTTAAATATAAATGCTAACATATAATTATAATTCCATTAACAATGACAATTAAGTGATCTATAAAATATCAAAACTACTAAATAAAAGCAAAAATTGTACAAGAAAATATTCAGCATACATTGGTGTTGTTTTCTATTTAAAAGGTTTTAAAATAATAGAAACTTCAGTTGTTCAAGCATAATGCAGTTCTATTCAATTGAGCCCCTAGATCCAGATTAAGACCAGATAAATTCCAATGGGCATGCTTCTCTCCATATCCCAGACATTCATGTTGAATTTTAAATTCATATTAGCAACTGTCTACACAATTGAGAGAGAAAAAAAAGTAGGTTTAAAGCTAGTGCTGAGCAAATTTCTGAGTGTAAATTTGCAATTTAATGTTGAAAGATGGAACTTTTGGAAGGTTCCTATATCTAAAACCAACACAAAGAATTATTTAAAGATGGCAAATCTCAAATATTTCTTAAAAATTCAAAATTATAACCATCCGTTTACAAATAACTTCATAGAATAACAAACAAAAAAAATGATGATCAATTCTGTTGTAAATTTTTTCATCTGAAAGTAAAAGGCACAGATTGGGGGAAACATGTATTTATAATGGTGCTACATGAAAGAAACAAGGGGCCATTGTGTTAATTTTACAGAAAGTTACCACTTTGGAGCAGGCTATACCTAAGCATTCATTCTAAACTATATTGTCTTCTCACTGCTATTTAACAGGGTGGCATAAATTGTTCTTGATAAATTAATTCGTATATATAATCTTCTATAGATATAACAGTGAAGGATCAAAGCTTTAAAATGAATGAATGTAATTATTTTTCTTCAGATTTATAACAACATTCTTGTTGTTAACAAATATAAATGTAACATTTATCAGAAAATAAGAGACTGCAGACAGAAATAAACAAACCTAGGCTGTAGCTCATCTAAGTAAACACTGAGGTTATAAATCTTCAAACTCAAATATCAAGAGCCCTGAAAATTAATAATACAAACAATAGACTCTTCGGAAAGAATTTAATCCCCCCCTTCCACCCCAATCAACATGAGGCCCATGCATAACAATGCAGGATCTGGGTTTTCATTAAGAATTTCCTCTGCAGGCTGTCAGCTGTTTGAAGAAATAACAATTTCCTAGGCATGAAAGCTTTTTCAGAAGGTTCCCACTGATGTGTAATAAAAGTGACTTTCCTTTTTTTCTTCTACTTTTTCTTTTCTCCCCACTCCACTGTAGCTTTGTAGGAGAAAAGGGGTGGACTAAGGCATAGGCCCCCTACTAGTTTACCTTACATGGATTACCAGTGCAGGTGTTAAAATAATTGAAGGTGTGGTAGCAGATATAACCCCTAACAGCTTTTCCTATATGGAGATTACTTAGGTAGAGAATGCCAGAATACCTGAAGAATAGGCAAGCAAATACCTTATTAACATATCACCATTCAGCAGCAGCTGCATATCTGGAAGAAGAAGAGGGAAGGAAAAAACCCTTTTAAGAGCCTATTCATCTATGTTAATGGGCCCATTGCACAGCATATTGTGTGAGAAATTAAGTCTCTAGCTGTGAACTTCCTGTGCTGTGCAAGCTGCCTTGTTTCTTTTTTATTGCTTCAGTGTTATTATCTCCTCCTGGAAATAAAAACAATCATGTCCTCACTTTTGAGAAGCTGAAACAGTATGAGATAACAAACTGGAGATGCTGGTTGAAAGTTTCTTTTGTCTCCCCTATTAAGTGAAAAAATACGTTTTGACATTAAAGCAACTCCCATATTTACATCAAAGCACATCAAATCAACTGAGATGTCCTGTGAATGACAAAGATTAAGATTTCTCTCTCTTATAAAATACTCACTTAAATTACTTTCCTAGTTATCATTCTTTTTTTAGAGTTAATTTTTGACAACAAATATGTTAATTTATTCAAATTAGACATGTGTTTTTAAACTGTTCAACTGGATAAAAAACTGTTTTCCTCCTAGAACACTAATATAATAAACATTAAAAATGGTATTTATTCTCAGCCAGAAATTTCGAATTGGCTAGCATTTCAAATATAAAAATAGAACAGGTAATTTAAATTAAGAAATTCCTCCTTTTAGATTAGTTAAAAGCCCATAATGTGTGAAAGCCCTTCATTTTTCTTGGTTGTTACAAGGTCATCATATAAACCTATATACATTTGGCTTAAAAAGAGTCCTCTTCAAATTAAAAGAACACATTTCCTTCAATTTGTATGACCTTACATCATCATTATCACTACCATTATCATTAACATCCTCATCATAAAATAAAGGGGTAGCCTAGTTGGAGTGGCTCAGTTGGTTGAGCAACATCTTGTGCACCAAAAGATTAACTGTTCAATTTGCAATCAGGGCACATACCTGGATTTGTGGGTTCCGCCCCAGGTCTGGGCACATAGCAAAGGCAACTGATCAATGTTTCTCTCTCACATCTGTGTTCTCTCTCTCTCTTCCTCTCTGTAATCAACAAAAATATATTTAAGAAAGCAAAATGAAAGGTCTAATTATTACAGGACAGGGAATTTGGCCCTGAATGGATATGTGTAGAGCCAGCCAGTAGTGTATGAGCTCTTGACTTGGTGTAAGAAAGATTTTACAACATGAGTCTAAGTGACTGCAAGGGTACATTTATTAAAGCTGGGGACAGTGGAATAGGAAGGGCTTAGCATAGAAGAAACAAAAGGAGCCCTTAGGTTTGGCTACTTTGGTTCTTTAAAAATGTTATAGGAAGTTAATGAGTTAAAGCAGAAAAAGGGGGCTTTGGAGACAGGTTCAGAGGTTTAACTAAGGACATACTGCTGCTGCCTATTGCTCCTCTGCTTGCAAGTCTTATGGGGTTCCTTAAAGTTTAAGAGACATATGCCTATGGGGATAAAGAGTGGGAAGAAAAAGGTACAGACATGTTCCCAGAGAGAGAGCAAGTGCTGGGTCCATTGCCTTGAGTATCTTTATCTCTCTCTTGCTGGATACTTAAGGGAGGTCTTAGGGGAGAATTTTAGAAGAATATTCATCAGTTTTTGAGGTGTGCCCTTTCAGGGTCATGGTCTTCCCTGATTGGCTGGTACCTGGGCAAGGGATCATTAGTCATTGTAGCTGGAACTGATGTCATGACCTCACTTACCTGGTTTTGCTGCTTTTCTGGGCTTGGAGCTGAAACACAGCTGAGGCCTAGATGTTATTCTTAGGGTTTAATGCTTAAGGCACTGTTCATACATGGGAACCTCATGAGGCCACTCTTCCAAGGGGGTCTACCACATGAAAGAAATATCAGGGCAGGGTATGATCCCCATGACAAGTGATATGAAAGATCAGGAGCAGCTCTGAACAGCATCATTAGCAATATGTTAGGGGAGGAAAGGTTACCCTAGGGGGATAGGTCCTTGTTTTCTCATTTTTGCCTATTGATAGTCACCCCAGACTTTTCACCCTAGTGACCTTCTGTACCTGGCACATGGTCCTTGCTCTGGTCATATTTGTCTGTCTACCACATAATGATCAATACTAACTGATTACACCTTAACAGAAAATCTTCCAGTCCAATTTTTAAAACCTAGTTTCCCTCAGACTTAAAATATTTTCAAGTTAACCTAATGTGTTGAACAGGTTTAAAGAATGTGTATGGAATGCAATACAAATAATATTATAATTCAATCTTCTCCTTTGCATTGTTAATGTACATTCTGTCTTCAATGGCAAAATTTGAGCAGGATAATAATTATCATTTGATGTTCCAGGTTTAGCAATTATAAATCTTTATTTTAAGCATACTACAAATCAGTCAATGATGAAATATAAGGTTGGATACATCCAGCATAGAGATATGAGCATCATAGAATTTGTTAAGGAAATTCTTGGAATATCAGACACTTTAGATTGTTCATTGGTTTTGGTTTGTTTTCTGTACAATAAATAAATGTTTGTAAAAACAGAAAATAATCATTCTCTAAATGCTACAGTGGTAATGATGATTCCTTAATTCTGTTAGCCATAAAATGGCACCAGAATGTTACCAGTGGCTGGACCTTGATTTAGCAACCTCAATGCTTGACTGGCTAAGAAAGAATTCAGAGGTAAGACTCAAATACACGCAAATGTTTATTTAGAAAGTCACAGAGATAGAAAGGTGAGTCATCTGAGCATCATAGGCTCAGAAAACAAGTTCCAGAGGCAAAAGAAGGGTCCTTGGAGATTAGGAAAAATAAAGTCAAAGAGAATATTCCTGGTGGGAGGAGAGCACAGAAGGAACTAGAGTGCTTCAGAGAAAGAGAGGGGCATTAGGTCCTCTAACCTAAGAGTTTTCATCTGGAGGTTTCAGGAAAGGATTACTATAGAATATTCATCAGTTTTTCAGGTGTGTCCTTTATGGGTCATAGTCTCTACTGATTGGTTGATGCCAGGGCAGGGGGTCATTAGTCATTGTATCTGGTCCTGATGTTAGCCATAGTCTGCTCTATCTGATTTTGCTACTCTTTTTGGACTAGAACTGAAACACAACTGAGGCCTAAATGTCACCTCTAGTTTGACCAAAACTCTCACTTTGTGATCAGGAGATCCAAGGCATTGTTTTTAGGATTGCTTTATACAGTCCAGAATCTCATTGTCCTGATGGCTTAATGCTTAAGAAAATGATCATGTATGGGAGTCTTATAAGGCTATTCTCCAGACCCTTTGTTCCTTCTCTAAGGCAGTCTACCACATGACCACGAAATGTCAAGGGAGGAAAGGTTATCCTGGGGGTAAGATCTCATCCTATAATTATCTGTTTTAAAGCAACCAGGACTTTCCACTATGGGTGACCTTCCATACATACATCGCCTATCATCCTTGCTCTGCTTATGCCTATATAACTGCCTACTATAATATGTACAGAAAAAATCATTTGAAATAATGTATTGATGAGGAACATAAGACATATTTTGGGAGGCTAGCAATCTGAATCTGTACCAGTAACCTGTCTTCTAACACACACTCTTGCTAGCAGATAGTGAACTCCATTTGTGAAAGTATGTAGGAGGCTAGTAGCCAGACTCTGTACTTAATCAGTATCCCTAATGCACATTCCTTTTAGCCTATTATAAAATCACTGCCCCTTCTTTAATTATCTGGTCTTGCAAGACTTATTTACCTAAATACTCCCAATTTAAAAGAGCCATAAACAAAGGATGAAACAGTTTACCTAGAGGGAGGTTAGTGGATCCATCCAGAATAGATGTTAGATTCAATCAAAATTAACCATCTAACTGACTCGAGATGGGCTATGAAAGTACACTCCAGAAATTGGTAGTTAGGAAACAAAGTAACTCAGAAATATATAAGGAGAAAAATCTCATTGTCTAAATTGTTCAGGATCTGGATTTTTGAGTCCCCTGAACCAGCAACACTGCTTTGAATAAAGGTTTTCCTGAACCTCCAATTGTTCAACTGTCTTTTCTATGCCAATTTCATCACATTAAACTTTTTTCTCAAGGAAAGATGGACAAACATTCTAAATTCTACTTAAGCATACTTCCATGTTATATTTATTCATTTATTAATATATTTATGCAAAGTTTGGGATGAGAAGAATCTATTTCCTTTATAGTCAGTTGTTTTAGTCTCTGTGGGATGCTCATAAATGGTACATTTTGATAGGCTTTGGGAGGGATTGATGACTTTCTATTGGCTTCTTAAAGAGAAGACATTAAGTACAGTAGGAACAAAATTTGACTATCAATTCTGAAAGTAATTTAAAGACAGGACAGGCAGTTAGGGAAAAGGGGAGGGGCATTCCAAGGGAGAGGAATGTACATGTGATGGGTAGAGAGAATGTTTATATCACAGGATAGAGGAATGTTACAAGATAAGCGGAAAGGTAAAAGGGGATCACCAGGTGGGCTTTGAACTTGAAACTGATATCTTGCAGCAGAGTGACCAATTAGGAAAGCATGGAGGAATAAATTAAGGAAAGGTCCAATTAGAAAGTATCATGAAAAGCCGAGACTGGTTTGGCTCAGTGGATAGAGCCTCCACCTGCGGACTGAAAGGTCCTAGGTTCGATTCCGGTTGGGGGCATGTACCTTGCTTGCGGGCACATCTCTACTGTGGGGCGCGTAGAAGGTGGCTGACCGATGTCTCTCTCTCATTGATGTTTCTGACTTTCTATGTCTCTCTCTTCCTCTCTGTAAAAAATCAATAAAATATATTTAAAAAAAAAAAGAGCTGGCAGCCTATATAATAAACAAACAAACAAACAAAAAACCAACAATAGCAACTTGATTTTTCCCCATCTGAGAAAGCAGTTGTGTGGTTTTTTTTTATGTTTGTTTTGCTTTTTTCCATTTGGGGACCCTTCCTCAGTGGGTTCCCTTTAAGAACTTCTCACCAGGGAGAGTCTATATAGCTTGCTGTGAACTTCTACACAGTTGTTAAAATATTTTAGCCAATGAATTTTACTCTTCAAATTTGCTAGGACAAGATCCCACAGGGGAATCATTCTGAACTCTGTTACAATTCTTTGCTTAACTAGTTTAGATTTCATGTTGCTTTATGTAGCCCACTAGATAAGCATAAGTTTCCTAGATTAAATTGCTCTATTGATTTTGTTATTTCAACAACCTCTTTTTTGAAGAGGATCCTTTCATTAAAGAAACACTGTTGTTTTTTTTTATTTGGGGGGTTAACATTTTATGAAGTCCTAACCTGTTATAACTGGGGGTACTAAAACATGAAAGAGCTGAACACTACTGTTTTCAGCATCAAGGGAGTAGTTGAGAGTATTTCAGAAATTAGGGAGACAAGTAATTTAAAGAAGAGTAAAAAAATAAAAGGAAGAAAAAGGAACTTCCTGGAGGAGAGAAAATGCCTGCAAAGTAGACAGATGCATCTGGAGCTTTGTTGCTGGGCAGAGGGACCGAGAGCTGCTGAGAGTCACACTGCTGAGAGTCAACTTAACTTGTTGGCAAGTTAAGAGCCAGTTATCCTCCAAGAGAAGGTGGGGGACTGCTGGACTGGGCTCTCCTGGCCAGACAGCCCCACTGCCACGGGGATTTTGTCTGCCGGAGCCATCAGCGCGACGGTGGAGACCGCACCATCTTGCACAGGGAGGTGGATGTTTACAGCAATCTGAAGCCTGCGACTGGGCACCCATTGAGCAGCCGGGGACCTGGGGACCCAGAATTCAGCTCTTCAATCGGCACAGACAAGCGGCGGAATCAGAGATCCACAGAGCACACGGAAAGGTCAGATTTTGCCTGAGATAAGAGGGAGGTGGATGTCTGCGGAGGTCTGAAAGCTGCGGCTGGAGGAGGCACCCACTGAAGAGTCAGGGACCCAGAGCATGGCTCTCCAGGCAGCACGGATGCATGGGCAGCGGATTCAGAGATCCACACGGTACACAAAAAGGTCAGATTTCTCCTGGGATAGGGTGAGGTCTCCTACCCCTGCAGGGCAGACACGCGCACACTGTGAGAGCCGGGCTGCGGGAAAGCTGCCTCTGGAGAGGTCCTGGGAGGTGGGCAGGGCGTGATCCCTGAGTGTGGAGGCAGACTCTCCTAGCTGTTGACAGAGGGGAGCTCTGGAAAATGACTCATTTTTTTCTGGGGCAGAGGGACAGCCTGGGAGTTATTACAGTGTCCCGGCTGCAAAATCCTCACAAACTCACTTTGAGAACCACAGAGTAACAGGATCTGAGCACAGCCTAGAGAGGTCCTGTGCTTCTTCTCAGAGATCAATTCCAAAACACTGCCACCCAGTGGATAACACACAAATTGACTCTAGCACAACCAAAAAGAATAAAGAGATTAAAACACCAACAGGGGAACACAGGGAACTGCAATACCTTCTCTACTGGGAAACAGGAGTGCCAAGCAGAATAATAGTGGAAGTGAATGACCATTTAATTTATTTTATTTTTTTTTTAGTTTTTACATATTTTAATTAAAAGACTTTTTTTTCTTTCCACCTGAATTGATTTTACCTTTTTAATTTTTACATTTTTGTTTTCAAGTAGTACTATTAATTAGTACTATTACTTTACATTTTTGGAAAAAAAAAAACATGAGTCATTTTGTTTTCTCTTTATTTTATTTCAGGATGAGAGTTCTACTTTCTATCTTCGTCTTTCCTTCAGCATATTTTTACTCAAACTCAACTCTACTTTTATGCCAACAATCTCCTCCTAACTTTCCCCATTTTGTTGTCTTGTTTCTCTTTCCCTTTTCCAACTTTAGAACCCCTATTCTTTTTCTTTACCTGGTTAAAATTTCACCCCATTTATATATCTAATTTCAAATCCCCTACTACAAGTCCACATAAAACTCTTTATTCTTGTCTTCACTAGTCAAAAGTTGTTTTTTCTCAATGTCCCTTTGTTGCTATTTGCCTAAAAAGTGACTATATTGATTTTTTGAAATTTTTTGTGAGATTGTTTTTGTTCATTCTACTTATTTTATTTTGCTTTTTGCTTGCTTTGTTTTTTACCTCTCTTTTCCCTCACCTACCTCGATACCAGTTGTTATTTGCAGTTTGTATTGGTTGCTGGTCTTTATTGGGAATAGTGACTGTTCTATTGGAGTATTCTCCTGACACTTATAGTTTGTTCCCCTTTTCTCTCTTGTACACTTTCTTTTCTCTCTGACTTTTTTCTCTTCCTCTTTTCTTCTCCTTCTTCTCCTTTTTATTATCTTATTTTATTTTATTTTTTGTTCATTCATTTTTTTTTCTTTTCTCGCTCTCCCAATTTGATTTTGGCATTTCTTTATTTTCCTTTTTCCTCATTTTTCTCTTCTTCTTTCTCTACTTACCTCTTTCATTGGTGGTCACCTTATTAGTGATTATTAACATCTTGAATACATTTCTACTCTGTGCCTTGTGTGCTGTACCTGGTCGTGTTGTACTTTGTGCCTTTCAATCAAAGTAGGAGAGAGAACTATATAACCAGACACCTGGAGAAGAAAGACCATGGGGAGAAAAAGAAACACCCCCATAAGACAGAAAGGCAGGTTTCACCAAAAAAGGAAGTAAACGAAATAGAAGCAGGAATAAGCCTGCCAGAGAAAGAGTTTAGAGAAATGATTATAAGGTGGATGAAAAGAATGGAAGACTAAATCAACAATCTGAGTAAGATCGCAGAGGAAATGAAGAAGACCCAAGAGGAGATGAAGAAGCAGCAAGAAGAAATGCAGAAGAATCTAGAGGAGGTGCAGAATAAACAAGAAGAAATGAAAAATGGCATCACTGCTATAAAGAACTCAATAGAAAACATCAAAAGTAGACTAGAAGAAGCAGAGGACCACATCAGTGACCTAGAAGACACGGTAGGAAAAAATACCCAAGTACAGCAGCTTCTAAAAAAAAAAAGTTAAAAAGCAAGAGGAGAGACTAAGGGAACTTTGGGATGACATGAAACAAAACAACATTTGCATAATTGGGGTTACAGAAAGAGTGGGAATGGAACAAGGGTTAGAGAACCTGTTTGAAGAAATAATGACAGAAAATGTCCCCACTATAGGAATAAAAAAACACACACACAAATCCAAGAAGCTCAGAGTCCCAAGCAAAATAAACCCCAACAAACAGACATCAAGGCATAATTTATAATTAAATTGGAAAACACCGACAACAAAGTAATAATCTTAAAAGCAGCCAGAGAGAAACAGAAAGTTACCAACAAAGGAACCCCATAACACGAGCTACTGTATTCTAAACAGAAACTCATCAGGCAAGAAGGGAATGTAAACAGATTAAATGCTGCAATCAAAAGACATAGGGTAACTGGATAAGAAAACATGATCCATATATCTGCTGTCTACAAGAAACCCACCTCAAGGAAAAGAGATGCACACAGATTGAGGGTGAAAGGATGGAAGATGGTATTTCAGGCAAATGGAAATGAAAAAAAAGCTGGGGTTGCAATACTTATATCTGACAAATTATATGTCAAAGTGAAGGACATATTAAGAGATAAAGAAGGTCACTTCATAATACTAAAGGGAACAATCCAACAAGAAGAAATAACTCTGGTAAACATATATGTACCCAATATAGGAGAACCTAAATACATAAAAAAAACTCTTGAAGGATATTAAGGGAGAGATTGACAGCAATACAATCATACTAGGAGACTTTAATACCCCACTGTCACCATTGGACAAATCCTCTAAACAAATAATCAGAAAAGAAACATCAATCCTAAATTACTCACTAGACCAGATGGAATTAATTGACATCTTCAGAACATTTTACCCCAAAGTCACAGAATATACATTATTCTCCAGTGCACATGGGTCATTTTCAAAGGTAGATCATATGTTGGGTCATAAGAAAAGTCTCTTCAAATTCAATGAGATAGAAATCATATCAAGCATTTTCTCAGACCGCAGTGCCATCAAACTGGAAATCAACTATAATAAAAACAATAGAAAGAATTCAAACACATGGAACTAAACAGCATGCTATTAAACAATGACTGTTTAACCAGAGACATCAAGAAAGAAATAAAAAACATCATGGAAACAAATGACAATGACAACACAACAATACAACATTTATGGGACACAGTGAAAGCTCTCTTGAGAGGGAAGTTCATAGCCCTACAAGCCTACTGCACAAAAAAGGAAACAATGGTAATAAATTACCTAACTCTACAATTCAAAGAACTAGAATGAGAGCAACAAGAAAAGCCCCATGTAAGCAGAAGGAAGGAAATAGTGAAGATCAGAGCAGAGATAAACAACTTGGAGACCAAAGAAACAATTCAAAAGATCAAGAAAACCAAGATATGGTTCTTTGAAAAGATGAAGAAGATTGATTGACCTCTAGCCAGGCCCACTAAGAAGCAAAGAGAGAAGACCCAAATAAACAAAATCAGAAATGAAAGAGGAGAAATAACAACAGACCTTACGGAAATACAAAGGATTGTTAAAAAATACTAAGAACAACTCTATTCCAACAAATTGGACAACCTGCAACAAACTGACATATTCCTAGAAAAATATAACCTTCCAAAACTCAATGAGGAGGAATCTAAACATCTCAATAATCCAATAACTATGGAAGAAATTGAAGCAGTCATCAAAAAGCTTCCAGCAAATAAAAGCCCCGGACCAGGTGGCTACACAGGAGAGTTTTGCCAAACATTCAAGGAAGAATTAAAACCTATCCTCTTCAGACTATTCAAAAACTTTCAAGAAGAAGGAACACTTCCAAACACCTTCTATGAAGCCAGGAACACCCTAATACCAAAACCAGATAAAGATAATACAATGAAAGAGAATTATAGGCCAATATCTCTCATGAACATAGATGCCAAATTCCTCAACAAAATTCTAGCAAATCGGATCCAGTATTACATCAGAAAGATGATACACCATGACCAATTAAGATTCATCCCAGGAATGCAGGGATTGTAAAATGTCCACAAATCAATAAATGTGATACATCACATAAACAAATTGAGAGATAAAAATCACATAGTCATATCAATTGATGAAGAAAAAGCATTTGACAAAATCCAACACCCTTTCTTGAGAAAAACTCTCAGCAAAGTGGGAATAGAAGGATCATACCTCAACATCATAAAAGCCATATCTGATAAACCCACAGCTAACATCATACTTAATGGGCAAAAACTGAAACCATTTCCCCTAAGAATAGGAACAAGACAGGGATGCCCACTTTCACCTCTCCTGTTCAACAGAGTATTGGAAGTATTAGCCATTGCACTTAGAAAAGAAGAAGAAATAAAAGGCATCCAAATTGGAAAAGAAGAAGTAAAGTTGTCCTTATTTGCAGATGACATGATACTGTACATAAAAAAACCCAAAGGACTCCATCCAAAAACTAATAGACTTAATAAATGAATTTGGCAATGTAGCAGGATACAAAGTTAATGCCAAGAAATCTGTGGCATTTCTATACACTAATAGTGAAATTACAGAAGGAGAGACTCAAAAAGCAATCCCATTTACCATCACACCAAAAAATTAAGATACCTAGGAATAAACCTAACTAAAGAGGTAAAAGACCCATATGCAGAAAACTACAGGGACTGAAAAAAAGATAGAGGATGATGTTAACAGATGGAAGAGCATACCACGCTCATGGAATGGTAGAATCAACATCATTAAAATGTCCATACTACCCAAAGTAATCTACAGATTCAATGCACTACCCATTAAAATACCAACGACATATTTCACAGACCTAGAAAGAATTCTTCATACATTCATCTGGAACAAAAAAAGACTATGAATAGGCACAGTAATTCTGAGAAAGAAGAATAAAAGTGGTGGGATCTCAATACCAGATTTCCAGCTATACTAGAAAGCCACTGTTCTCAAAAAAGCCAGGTACTGCCACAAGAACAGACATATAGTCCAATGGAATAGAATAGAGAACCCAGATATCCACTCAAACCACTATGCCCAACTAATATTTGACAAAGGAGGCATGGACATTCAATGGAGCCAAGATAGCCTCTTCAATAAATGGTGTTGGGAAAATTGGATGGATACATGCAAAAAAATGAAACTGGACCACCAACTTACACCAAATACAAAAATAAACTCAAAATGTATACAGGACTTAAACTTTAGAATGGAAACCATAAAAATACTAGAGGAATCCACAGGCAGCACAATCTCAGATATATGCCAAAAAACTTCTTCACTGATACTGCTCCAAAGGCAATGGAAGCTAAGGAAAAATAAACAAATGGGACTACGTCAAAATAAAAAGCTTTTGCACAGCAAAAGAAACCTTCAACCAAACAACAAGAAAGATCACTGTATGGAAGAACATATTTGCAAATGTTATCACTGATAAAGGTTTAATCTCCAAAATCTACAGCCAACTCATACAACTTAATAAGAGGAAGATAAATGATCTAATAAAAAAATGGGCAATGGACCTAAAAAGAACCTTTTCGAAAGAAGATGGAAGGCCAAGAGACACATGAAAACATGTTCAAGTCATTAATCATCAGAGAGATGCAAATCAAAACAACAATGCGATACCATCTTACAGTGGTCAGAATGGCAATCATCAACAAATCAACAAAGGACAGCTGTTGGGGAGGATACCGAGAAAAAGGAACCCTTGTGCACTGTTGGTAGGAATGCAGACTGGTGCTGCCACTGTGGAGAACAGTATGGAGTTTCCTAAAAAAAAACTAAAAATGGATCTCCCATTTGACCCTGTAATCCCACTCTTAGGAATTTATCCTGAGAAATCACAAACACCAATCAGAAAGGATTTATACACCCCTATGTTCATAGCAGCACAATTTACAATAGCTACAATTTGGAAACAACCTAGGTGCCCATCAGCAGATGAGTGGATCAGAAAACTGTGGTACATCTCCACAATAGAATTCTACGCTGCCATTAAAAAGAAGGAATTCTTACTATTTGCAGCAACCTGGTTGGAACTGGAGAACCTTATGCTTAGTGAAATAAGCCAGTCAATGAAGGAGAAGCATCATGTGATCTCACTCATTTGTGGATAATAAAGAACATTATAAACTGATGAACAAAAGGATAGATACAGAGGCAGTAAAGCTTCAAACAGACGGTGAAATTACAGCAGGAAGATTAAAGTTAGGTGAGATAGGTAAGAGATCAATCAAAAGACTTGTATGCATGCATATAATCATAACCAATGAACATAGACACTGGGGGGTTTGGGGTATGCCTGGGAGGGAGGGGGGGCAATGCGGAGATATGTATAAAAAATTAATAAAATTTAAAAAAAAAAGAAAAAGAAGAAATAAATTTGAACTAGTTTCCTAAAGATAATTCAGATTAATGGGCCATTGACAGACCTATTAACACATAACAACATTATATATGCCAGGTAATCGGAGTGACATTTTTTCAGCACAAAATTAATATCAAACTTGTCTTCATTGGCATCAGACATCAGAGATGACATTCATATCACCCCTGCCTGCAAGGCCGCATATCTATTAATCTATTGATTTGGAGTCTTGTTGTGGCTCCCAGGAAAACTGCTCCTTTATAGAAAGCTGAAGTGGATCAATCCTGAACCATGAATAAGAATTCAATAAGACAACACAGTTAGCACTTTTAACCATTAAGTAATCCTTAAGATAAAATCAAATTAAGGACCCTGAAGTATGCAGTTCTTTTAATATTTTGAGATATCAATGGATTCTAGGTTTCCCAAAGTAAACTATTGTCTAGAAGAAGAATCAGGCTGTTATAAGACACACATTTTATCTGTTGTGTTAACAATATAATAAAGAGGCTTGGGTTTGTGCAATCGAGATGGCTGACATGAGTAAAGAATTGGTTTTAAAATCAAACCTTAAAATGTTATACTTTTCATTAAAAAATTGAACTTTATGCATATATTTATATATACACATATACATACAAACATATATCCTATTAGAAATAAGAATGTTTTTTTCAATGGTTATTAAAACTAATTTATTTTACTTCTTTGTTATACTTCTGAATTTTCTAGTTTTTAGTAAATCTACAACCCTTCTCTAATTCATAATTAACAAAGACAATAGGAGCAATTTAGAGCTTCATATCTCTCGACAAGGGTGAAATAATCTATAACAACTTCTATTTATTCTGAAGTCCTATATTTATAATAAAGGGTATAGATATATTAGAATATTTTAACTTATAGATTATGTAAATACATATTCATATTATGTATTAATATACACATATGTTCACGTGTTGTGTATTATATATGTACCATTCTGAATGTTTCTTCTTTCTCCTAATTATAAATGGGGGTCCAAAAATGTATATATGTACATATTTTTAAATGACTAGCTTTTAAAAATGATCTATGTAATATTAGTGAATGACTATATCTAAACATTTTAAGTGAAACAGTTTGCAAATAAAAATGTAGAGACACAGTCCATGCTTTCAAAACTGATATAGCTTGGCACCTTGTTTTTCAAACCACTTTCTACACATCTTATAAAATTTAGTGTTAAGATTTATTTTTATTGGAAAATAAATAGTATATTGCCTTGTTCATTGAAGAAAAACTCAGTCATTTAGTTAATATGGTGAAATTAATGCCATGTTACTAGAATTATAGACATTCATGCTTACTTGCTATATTTGGTGCTTATCTTTGATTAGTAATGTATAACAGCCTATGTGAAACATCTAAAATAGATTATGTCACATGTTATCTCTATTAGCACCTCTATGCAAAAATATTATATGGAGGAGGGGGCGTAAAATTACTATATTTGTTGTTCTCTCTCTAAAGAATACATTGGAATGAATTCTGTCTGCCAACTAACTGATAATTATTTAATTAGCAATGTGTAATGGCAATGGGATATTACCCCCACTAGTCCATCTCTTCTTTAAGCTCAAAGTAGACAACTTTATGCATTTTTGCACTATCTTCTGGGAGCTAACACCCAGCAAATTGTGTCCTCACTGAGATTTCCCAAATTAAATTCCAAAAGCAGTGTGGGCCCCATCTCCTTTAAACTACTGCTTTCCATTCTCCCATTATGTGGAATGACTGGCACTTTAACAATGTGTGTGGTGTACAGCCTTGTTGTATCACTGTGGACAGTTCTAACAGCAGCTTCATTAGTTCTTTTTATAAGAAAAGATAGGCTTTTCCTCTTTGCCTTTTCTTTTCTTTCTTTCCCTTTGTTGGCATGTGGATTAGATTTTTCTTGGACACTCTGCTTGACTTTTTTTATTCCAGAACTTCTTTAAAACCGGGTAGCTATTGGAACACTAGGAATTGTAACTGAAAGACTGTTTGCAGGTGAACTCATGAAAGTTCTCTTTGTTCTCCCTGTTTTAACCCCTATCATCCCACCAACCAAAAAAAAAATGTACTTTTAATTTTACATTGATGAAATCAGAGTGTCAGAAAGGAGCACTCACTGTAGAATGCCTATATTATACTTTACTACAACCAAAGGAAGGTGCTTGCATAAGAACAGCAATTCTCTGTCTTAAGCAAAAGCTCCAATTAAAATACATCTTCCTCCATAACACTAATGTTCAGTTTAAATTTCTCTGCTAATAAAAATGTTCCTATTAAAAATAAAAAAGGGCAGTGGCTTTTATACGTGTGTATTGAAATATATATGGCATAAAATATATTGTATTTTATTATATGTTTAAAATATATATGTAGTACATTTCATTTTATAATTTATATATAAAATATGTTTTGTTATACATGTATATATCAATATAGTAGCTTTAAAATAAATAAACATATAGTGTATATATACCTATATGAGGTTTTTCCTTTCAATTAACTATATAGAGGGACTTTGTATAGATAAAAAAACAAAATTAACTCTATGCATACATCTCTAAAAATAATTTAAGTTTATCTGGTTGAAGTTTTTGAAGATTTATTATTTTGCTATCTTCCATGCAAAAAATTGGCATAAATTGAGAAAGTAAATGGAAAGAAGTGGAGTTGAGGGATCTAGTTGGGAATAATAGAAAAAAAAAACATGTTTTAATGTTAATCAGTGATTAATAAAAAAATATAATATTTTTTTCTAGATATCAGAATCAATGATACACCTGATAAGGGATTGGTTTCTCAATTATATAAAAAGCTCATATAACTCAACAAAAGAAAAATAAACAATCCAAGTTTAAAATGGCAAATGACCTGATTATATACTTCTCAAAAGAGGACATACAGATGGCCAAGAGACATATGAAAGAATTCTTAAAGTCACTAATCATCAGAGAGATGCAAATTAAAATGATAATAAGGTAACTCTTCATATCGGCCAGATGGCTACCATCAATAAATCAACAAACAACAAGTGCTGGTGATGATGTAGAGAAAAAGGAACCCTAGTACACTGCTGGTGGGAATGTAACTGCAGCAACCATTGTGGAAAATAGTGTGGAGTTTTCTCAAAAAATTAAAAATGGAACTGCTATTTGACACAGTGATCCCACTTTAGGAATATATCTTAAGAATCTCGAAACACCAATCAGAAAGAATACATGCTCCTCTTTGTTTATAGCAGCACAATTTACAATAGCTAAGACCTGGAAATAGCCTAAGTGCCCATCAGTGGATGCCTGGATAAAATAGCTGTGGTACATTTATAGGATGGCATACTATGCAGCTCTAAAAATAATCATCTCCTACCCTTTCAGACAACATGGAGGGTCCTGGAGATTATTATGCTAAGCAAAATAAGCCAGTCAGAGAAAGACAAGTATCATATGATCTCTCTTATATGTGGAATCTAATGAACAAGATAAACTGACAAACTAAATAGATCCTGAGCCATGGAAGCATGGAACAGACTGACAAATCTCAAAGGGAAGGGGCATGAGGGAGGAGATTAACCAAAAAACTAATATGAATATATGAATAACCCATAGACACAAACAATAGTACAGTGAAGGCTTGGGTAGAAGAGGGTAATGCAAGACAAAAGGAGGGCATCTATAATACTCTCAAGAATAAGGATAAAAACATAAATAAAACTAAAATAAAGAAAAATAATTAAGGAATCAAGAAATGTTCACACTATTGAAAGACAATTTTAACTTTAAATGCTTATTTATTTTTTTACTTTTAAGTCTTGTACTTGACTTGAGATTAGAAACTGCTAAAAAAAAATTAAGGGTTTGATTATATAAGAAAGAAAGGTGGTAAGTAAAGTCCTGTATACTGGAACCAAGGCACTTGCTTCCCAGGACCAATAAGCAGGTGGCAAAAAATGCCATACATTTAGTTTCCACATCTGGCCCATTATTACTTGATTCACAGCACTATGTGAGTCGGGCAGGATACCCATTTCTTACAGGCAAAGCATCTATGTTTAAGAGAATAAGTAACAGCCTTCATAAAGAAAACAGAAGCAGTATTTTGAGAATAAGGAATTTACTATAGAAATTAGATCTTTTCCAGAGTTGCGAGGAGCTATTTAAGTGCAAGTCTGGAACTAGGGAGTATAGCTCAGGTATACAATTAATAACGAAGTCCAAATGAAGTATGGCCTAGTCAAGAATGTAATGGTGAGCTTTGGGCCATGGTAAGCTACTAGGGCCAGCAATGAGAAAGAATACCTGACCTTTGTACCTGTCCCTTAAGTATCTGATTCTTGTGGTCTTCCAATAGCAATGGCTTCTTTTTGCTGTTACTTTCAAAGCTCAAGCAAATTTATTTTTTTTTGGTCAACTTTAACTCAGAACTATGCAGAGAAAGGACCTCAGGAACATGTAATTCCCATACTGAAATGAATGGTAATGATAAATTGAGAACACACATTCCAACACTTTGGTCTAAGTCCACATAGCTACAAAGTAAGTTTTTAACCCTGAGAGCAATGGGGCTTCTATCCTGTCAGCTAATGCTAAGGTGTTAGTACCAATGAGATATCTTATAAAGAAGAAAGAAGGCATCATTCTAAATAGCATAGTCAATTGCAAGTTATAGAAATCCAATTTTAAGAAGCTTAAAACCTGATCTTGTAAAATAGAATCCCACACACAAAACCTATATGTAAATGTTTACCAATGTCACCCCCAAACAATTTAATAAAAAATAAATAAAAATAAGAAGCTTAAAGCAAAAGAAATACTTAATGTAAAATGAGAACTAGCTATAAAAAGAAAACTTACTGCTTATTCAAAATATTTAGACTTCAGGGATTATGAGATCATGGAATTCAAGAAATATTGTCAAGACTCATTTTTTCTTTTCTTAACTGGGCTCTATTCTCCTCTCCATTAGATTTATTCTTGTCTGCTAAGAATGGTAATGCAGAAATATTTAAAACATAAAATAAAAAAATCCTTATATCTTGAAGGAATGGATTATTTTGTGAAAGAAACAGTTTTAGGCCTATATCTCATCAGCTTCAACTCCAAAATAAGAGAATATCTGTCTGTCCTAATATTTTATTTACTTTTTAAAATATATTTTATTTTATTTTTTTATACATTTTATTGATTTTTTTTACAGAGAGGAAGGGAGAGAGATAGAGAGTTAGAAATATCTATGAGAGAGAAACATTGATCAGATGCCTCCTGCAAGCCCCTACTGTGGAGGTCCCCACAACTAAGGTACATGCCCTTGACTGGAATCAAACCTGAGACTCTTCAGTCCCCAAGCCTATGCTATATTCTCTGAGCCAAACCAATTAGGGCTGTCCTAATATTTTAACCATAATATCCAAATTGAACCTTGCTGGACTGGCTCAGGCAAAATGCCCATTTCTGTATCAATAATTGAGGTCAAAAGAATACCTTGAATCTAAGTTCTTTTAGGAATCAGGTAGGGGGAGAATGTATCATCCAAGCCAGAGTCAGAGAAAGGTGGCTATCCTGTGTTTAATAATAAGAAATACACAATGAATATCCACAAGCTGAATAAAGCTCCTTTATAAAATGAACTGTGTTATTGCAAAAAGGAAGTGTAGAGATGATAGTTAATCAACACGAGGAATCTAAACCTTCATGAAGTTAAACTGCAAGAGAATAATAGCAATCCTTTTTTTTTTTTGGTCAGAGTTTTTATTTTACTTCATTTTTTAATTTTATTTTATTGCTTAAAGTATTACAAAGATTAATAAATATGTCTCATTTTTCCCCATTGACCTTCCCCTGGTATCCCCTATCTTGTGTCCATTGGTTATGCTTATATGCATGCATATAAGACCTTCAGTTGATCTCTTACCTCATCACCCAAAACCCTTCCCAACCTTTGTGCTGTAGTTTGACATTCAGTTCAATGCTCTACTGCCTCTGTAGCTATTTTTGTTCATCAGTTTATAATGTTATATATTATCTATAAATGAGTGAGATCATATGGTATTTTTCTTTCATTGACTGGCTTATTTCACTTAGCATAATGCTCTCCAGTCCCATCCATGCTGTTGCAAATGGTAAGAATTCCTTTTTTTTATACCCTGTTCCCCGAAAATAAGAGAGTGTCTTATATTAATTTTTGCTCCCAAGGATGCATTAGATGTCTTATTTTTTCATGAAGAAAAATACGGTACACATTTATTGTTGAACAACAACAAAAAAAGGAAATTTATTACCTGTATAGGGTATGGTAGTAGTTGTCATCACAAACCAGCTCACTGATTGGCCACAGTGAGCTGATTGGCAGCACAGCCGGAGCTGATCAGCCAGTGCGACGTCTCTTTAAAACAAAAGTCAGATGCCTTATGGTAGCTTCTGGGACCTTATATTCTGGGGAGGCCTTATGTGCAGGGGAGGCCTTATTATCAGGGAGGTCTTGTTTTCGGGGGGATGCCTTATATTACAGCAAGAGGAAAAACTGGAAGTAGGTCTTATTTTGGGGGGCTGTCTTACTTTCTGGGAAACAGGATAGCAACATAGTATTCCATTGTGTAGATGTAGCATGGTTTTTCAATCCATTCATCTGCTGATGGGCATTTAGGCTGTTTCCAAATCTTAGCTATGGTGAATTGTGCTGTTATGAACATAGGGGTGCATATATTCTTTCTGGTTGGTATTTTCTATTCTTGGGATATATTCCACAAGTGGTATTACTGGGTCAAATGGAAGTTCCATTTTAGTTTTTTGAGGAAACTCCATACTGTTCTCCACAGTGGTTACACAAGTCTGCATTCCCACCAGTATTGAACAAGGGTTCCTTTTTCTCCACATCCTCTCCAGCACTTATCATTTGTTGATTTGTTAATGATAGCCATTCTGACAGGTGTGAGATAGTACTGCATAGTCATTTTGATTTGTATCTCTCGGATAATTAGAGACTTTGAGCATGTTTTCATAAGCCTATTGGCCTTCACTTTATCTCCTTTTGAAAAGGTTCTATTTAGATCCATTGCCCCCCCTTTTTTTTTTTAACTGGGTCATTTATCTTCCTTCTATTAAGTTGTAGAAGTTGTCTATAGATGATGGAGATTAAACCTTTATCAGTGATAACATTTGAAAATATGTTCTCCCATACAGTGGGCTTTCTTGTTTTCTTAATGGTTTCTTTTGCTGTGTAAAAGCTTTTTATTTTGATCTATTCCTATTGTTTGTTTTCTCTTTAGTTTACATTGCCTATTGTATTGGTGAAGAAATTGCTATGGAATATGTCTGAGATTTCTCTGCCTATGGATTTCTCTAGTATTTTTAGTTTGCCAACTTATGTTTATGTCCTTTATTCATTTTGTGCTTATTTTTGTGTGAGGTTAATTTGGTGGTACAGTTTCATTTTTTTTTTTTGCATGTATCTGTCCACTTTTCCCAACATCATTTGTTGAAGAGACTGTCTGAACTCCTTGTATGTATGTTCATATCTCCTTTGTCAAATATTAATTGGTATAGTGATTTGGGTCAATATTTGGGTTCTCATTCCATTCCATTGGTCTATATGTCTGTTTTTGTGCCAGTACCAGGCAGTTTGGAGAAATGTGGTTTTGTAATACAGCTTGAAATCTGGTATTGAGATTCCACCTATTTTGTTCATCTTTTTCAGGATTGCAGTGGCTATTGGGGGTCCCTTTTTTTTTATTCCAGATGAATTTTTGGAGACTTCTTTCTAGTCTGTGAAATATGCCATTGGTATTTTAATGGAGAGTAGATTTAATTTATAATATGGACACTTTAATGATGCTGATTCTTCCAATCCATGAACATGCTAGATTCTTCCATCTGTTTATGTCTTCCTCAATCTCTTTTTTCAGTGTCCTGTAGTTTTATGCACATAGGTCTTTACCTTTTTAAGTTCCTATGTGTCTTAATTTTTGTGTGTGATGGTTAATGGAATTGCTTTTTTAGTCTCTCTGCAATTTCACTATTAGTGTATAGACATGCGATAGATATCTTCTTGGCTTTAATTTTGTATCATTCTACATTGTCATATTCATTTAGTAAGTCTAATAGTTTTTTGATGGAGTATTTCTTTTTTTTTATGTACAATATCATGTCATCTGCACATAAGGACCACTTTACTTTTTCTTTTCCTATTTAGATGTCTTTTATTTTTTCTTCTTGTCTATTTGCAAGGGCTAATACTTGCAGTACTATGTCGAACAACAGTGGTGAGAGTGGGCATCCCAGTCTTGTTCCTGTTCTTAGGGGAAATGGTTTTACTTTTTGACCATTGAGTATGATGTTGGCTATGGGTTTATCACATATGATATTTATTATTTTGAGGTATGATCCTTCTATTTCCACCTTGCTGATTTTTTTTTATCAAAAATTGTTGTTGGATTTTGTCAAATACTTTTTCTGCATCAATTGATATGACAATATCAATATCTGTCAATCTATTTATGTTGCAGATATTGTACCATACTTGCATCCCTAGAATAAATCCTACTTGGTTATGATGTGTGATTTTTCTGATGTACTGCTGAATCTGATTTGCTAGAAATTTTTTTGAGGATTTTGGCATCTATGTTCACTAGGGATATTGACCTGTAATTCCTTTCATTGTGTTGTCTTTATCTGGTTTTGGTATTATAGCGATGCTGGCTTCATAGAACGAGCTTGAAAGTGTTCTTTCCTCTTGAATTTTTTTGAAATATCTGAGGAGGATAGGTTTTAGTTCTTCCTTGAATGTTTGGTAAAACTCCCCTGTGAAGCTACCTGGCCCTGGCATTTTTTTTACTAGAAGCTTTTTGATGGCTGCTTCCATTTCTTCCACAGTTGTTGGCATATTGAGATGTTTAGATTCCTCCAGATTGAGTTTTGGAAAGTTGTATTTTTCTAGGAACATGTCCATTTCCTCCAGGTTGTGTAGTTTATTGAAATATAGTTGCTCATAATATTTTTTAACAATCTTTGTATTTTGGTGGGATCTGTTGTTATTTCTCTTCTTTCATTTCTGGTTTTGTTTATTTAAGTCCTCTCTCTTTGCTTTTTGGTGAGGCTGGTGAGAGGTTCATCAATCTTGTCTATCATTTCAAAGAACCAGCTCTTGGTGTTATTGATCTTTTGTATTGTTTTTTGTTTTTGTGTTTGTTTTTTTTTTGGTCTCTGTGTTGTTTGTCTCTGCTCTGATCTTTATTATATCCTTCCTTCTGCTTACACTGGGCTTTTCTTGTTGCGTTCTTTCTAACTCTTTGAGTTGTAAGGCTAAGGTAACTTATTAACATTATTTTTATTTTTTTATTTTTTCAGTAGACTTGTAGAGTTATGAACTTCCCTCTCAAGACTGCTTTCACTGTGTCCCATAGATTTTGAATTATTGTGTTTTCATTGTTGTTTGTTGCCATGATGTATTTTATTTACTTTTTGATCTCTCTGGTAACCTTGTCATTGTTTAATAGCATGCTATTTAATCTCCATGTTTTTTATTTCTTTTGATTGTTTTTATTGTAGTTGATTTTCAGTTTTATGCCATTGTGATCTAAGAAGATGCTTGATATAATTTCTATATTCTTTAATTTGAAGAGACTTTGCCCGTGCCCCAATATATAGTCTGTCTTTGAAAATGACCCATGTGCACTTGAGAAGAATGTATATTCTGTGGCTTTTGGGTGAAATGTTCTGAATATGTCAATTAATTTCATCTGGTCTAGTGAGTCATTTAGGATTGATGTTTCTTTGTTGATTTTTTGTTTAGAAGATTTGTCCGATGGTGATAGTGGGGTATTAAAGTCCCTTACTATCATTGTATTGCTGTTAATATCTACCTTGATAGCCTTCAAGAGTTATATATATATATATATTTGGATTTTCCTGTATTGAGTGTGTATATGTTTACCAGAGTTATTTCTTCTTGGATTATTCTCTTTAGTATTAGGAAGTGGCCTTCTTTATCTCTTCTTGTGTCCTTTACTTTGAGATCTAATTTGTCAAATCTACCCCACATTTGTTTTTTCATTTCCATTCCTCTGAAAAACCATTTTCCTTCCCTTCATCATTAGTCAGTGTGCTCCTTTTTTTCTGAGGTGTGTTTCCTGTAAACAGCAGGGGTATGGGTCGTGTTTTCTTATCCACTCAGTTACCCTATGTCTTTTGATTGGGGCATTTAATCCATTTATATTTAAAGTTATTATTGATAAATACTTGTTTGTCACCACATTTATTCTTTACCCCTGTGTTCCTTCTTCACTTCTTCTTTTTACAGCAGAACCTTTAGCATTTAGTCCTTTTTATCTCTGTGAGGTTCCTGATTCCACCTTCAATTTTGAATGATAGCCTTACTGGGAGTAGTATTCTTGAATTCAGTCCTTTAATTTGCATCTCTTTGTATATTTTCTCCCATTCCTTTCTAGCCTGATGTGTTTTTTTTTGTTTTTTTTTTTTTTGAGAAATCAGTTGATATTCTAATAGGATATACCTTGTAGGCAAATTTCTGTCTCTCTCTGGCAGCCTTTAAGATTCTCATTTTGTCAATGGTGTTTTGCTAATTTAATTATGGTGTTTCTTAGTGTTGATTTTTTAGGATTCATCTTGTTTGGGACTCTATGTACCTCTTGGATTTGCATATTTTTTCTTGCAAATATCAGGGAAGTTTTATATCATTATATATTCAAAGAGGTTTTATATTCCTTGCTTCTCTTCCTTTCCTTCTGGCACTACTATTATGCCAATGTTGTTTTGTTTTGTGTTTTCCCAAAGTTCCCTTAGGCTCTCTTCCTGCTTTTTTAGCCTTTTTTCCAGTTGCTGCTGTGTTTGTGTGTTTTTTCCTACCTTGTCTTCTAGTTCACTAATGTGGTCCTCAGCCTCTTCTAGTCTACTGTTTAAGCCTTCTATTGTGTTCTTTATAGCAGCTATGTCATTCTTCATCTCCTCTTGGTTCCTTTCAATGTTGGTGACATTCTCATTCAGCTCCTCATAGTTCTCATTGAGTTGTGTGTATTTGTCATTGAGTCATGTGTATTTGTCATCTAGCCATTTAAACATCCTTATAACCATTACTCTGAATTCTTTCTCTGATATGCTGCTAGTCTCAATTTCATTTACCTTCCTTTCTGGTGAGTCCTCTTCTTTCATTTGGATATTGCTTTATTGCCTTCCCATGTTTTGCTGTAATGTTTTAATTGTAGGTCTCATTGGATTGATACCAGGTTCTTTTGAGAATTGTGCTACTGGTGTGATCTCTCATGTCTCCTGGGCTTGGTACTCTAGTATAGCTCCATACTTGAGCTATTTGGGTTCTCTTGATGTAGGCCTGTGAGCTGGGAAGGTACAACTGTGGTGTGTAGAAATCAGCAGCCATGGAGGGGGTGTCCCAATTTTTGCTGTCTTGACCCTTGACTGAAAATGCACATGTCTAGAGGGGACTCACATTGGTACCCAGGAACTGTTGGAGTGATGGGTCTCAGGAGGCCTGTGTTCTGAAAAGTCATAACTTTGGTATTCAGAGTTCTGTAGTTGTGGGGTGGACAGACTCAGCTTTTGCTGCTGGGAGTGTGAATATGTGCACACTCCCAGTGAAGGGTCACAGGGGCAGCCACAGTGTGTTTGCCAACAAGGGGCTCTGAAGTACTCTGAAGACTCCTGGCACCAAAGCCTTGTAATTGAGGCATCTGTGTGCAGGTATCCAAAATGAGTGAATTCAGAATTTCTACTGCTAAGGGAAGTGCATCCCAATTTGTCCAAGATCATACCCAGCAAGAACTCACAGCACCTTCCCCAAGCACTTTGTGGATAGTTGGGCTCAGGGTGCCTACCTGTTGAAAGTGTGTATGTGGACTGACGGTGTGTTTGCCTGCGCAGATCTCTGATGCACTTTGAGGGTTCCTAGCACTGAAGTTAAGAGTTGGGGTGTATGTGAGTAGTTATTCAGGATGAAGGATTTTATCATTTCTACTGTGGGGAGCACATCCTTGTCTGTACAGAATCACACACAGCAGGGGCTCAAAGCAGCTCCCCAGAGGACCCTGTGAATATATGGGTTTAGGGCCTGCCCTTTGGAAATGTGCATATCTATGGTAGTGAGTTTGGTGGCACAGAGTTATGACATACTTAGAGGGACCCTGGAACTGACATTACACTGCTGGTGTGTCTGTGCAAGTGTCTAGGATGAGTCAATTCAGAATATCTACTGTGGGGCAGTGAGCCCTTGTCTGTATAGAATCATACCACCAGGGGCTCCCAGGGGCTCCCAGGCACTGCCTAAGGAGTGGTGTGTCCTGGATGCCTGTGTGGCTGGAAATGCATAACAGAAAATGATGTCTGGAGTTCTGCTGCTGGGGTGGGGAAGGTGCACTTACTGCTGTGGGAACTGTGCCCCTTTGGAGGTGGAGGTCCCAGGGTCCATGGGTCTGCTAGCTTAGTAGCACAATTTTGGCTGGAGTGTCTGCTGGGTCAAGGACAGTGTCAAAGTCCTATTGGGGTGGTGGTGCTGATGAATTCCTAAAAAAGGCTGTTCTGCCCTTCAAGATGATGTAGGCTCCATGCCCCAGTCCTGCAATCCAGGGAGTGTCCACAGCAGTAGCAGTCTCTTCTTGTCCAAGAGAGTCTGGTCTTCCAGCCCTGCTTTTCCTGTGAAATTTAACTGTCCTATCTCATACACACACCACACACATCCACACACTCTTCTTTTATACCCACACTCACTCATTTCTTCTCCCTGACTCCTGTCTTGCCAGCCGCCATCTTTCAAGAGTCCTCCTGAGAACATGCTTGACCTGATTTCTATCTTCTTGAATTTGAGTAGACTTTGCCTGTGCCCCAATATGTAGTCTATCTTTGAAAATGACCCATGTGATCTAGAGAAGAATGTATACTCTGTGGCTTTGGGGTGAATGTTCTGAAGATGTCAAATACTTCCATCTGATCTAGTGAGTCACTTAGGATTGCTATTTATTTGCTGAATTTTTGTTTAGAGGATTTTCCCAGTGGTGTTAGTGGGGTATTAAAGTCCTCTACTATGTCTTTATTGCTGTCAATCTCTCCCTTGATATCCTCCAGAAGGTTTTTTGGATTTTTTTTTAATGTATTTGGGTGCTCTTGTATTGAGTGCATATGATTACCAGAGTTATATCTTCTTGTTGGATTTCTCCTTTTAGTATTATGAAGAGGTCTTCGTTACCTCCTGTTATGGCCTTCACTTTGAGGTCTAATTTGTCACATATAAGTATGCTACCCCAGGTTTTTGTTTTTTTTGTGTTTTTTAAATATATTTTATTGATTTTTTACAGAGAGGAAGGGAGAGGGTTAAAAAGTCAGAAACATCGATGAAAGAGAGACATCGATCAGCTGCCTCCTGCATGCCCCCTACTGGAGTTGTGCCTACAAGCAAGGTACATGACCCCAGCCAGAATCAAACCTGGGACCTTTCAGTCCACAGGCCAGCGCTCTATCCACTGAGCCAAACCAGTCTCGGAGGTTTGTATTTTTTTGTTTTTTGTTTTTTATTCTGATTTGCCTATAAACCTTTATCCATCCCTTCACCATCAGTCTGTGAGAGTCCTTTATTCTAAGGTGGGTTTCCTGTAGACTATGGAAATATAGGTGTTTTTTTTCTTATCCATTCAGCTACCCTATATCTTTTGATTGGGGCATTTAATCCATTTACATTTAAAGTTATTGTTGATAAGTAGTTTGTTGCCATTTTTATTCCTTACCAGAGGCCTGATGCATGAATATTTGAGAAAGAATGGGCCTTCTTAACCTTGGTTGCCTTGGGTGCTTTTCCACACTGCCCAGAGGCCATAAGCAGCTGGAATGGGGTAAAATACCTGCATCATTGTCACTTGGAGCCTCTGGCCATGTCACCAATGCAAACATCCCATCCCTGGCAAATTGGCACCCGGGTATGCAAATTAACCAACTGTCTTTGGTGGTTAATTTGCATACACACTCCTGATTAGATGGTGGGTGTTGCAAATGTATGATCAATTTGCACATTACTCTTTTTTTTAATTTTTATTAATTTTTATACATATCTCCCCATTGCCCCCCCTCCCTCGCAGGCATACCCCAACTCCCCCAATGTCTATGTTCATTGGTTATGCTTATATGTATGCATACAAGTCCTTTGATTGATCTCTTATCTACCTCACCTAACTTTAATCTTCCTGCTGTAATTTCACC